>CABHPP010116683.1:9990-23528 GCA_902168425.1 Peromyscus attwateri | reverse complement strand
GACCTTGGGCAACTGATGTGGCGTGGTCCACGTGAGCATGCTAGTTTGTTGTGCAACAGAGCAGACAGGAAGAGCAGAGCAAAGGGAAGGAGGAAGGACCTGCTGAGAAGCTGCCTCCAAAATGCCCAAAGCAAAGCAGATGGTCTCATGCTGGTGACGTCGTGGCTTACTGTGGGCAAGCATGCCCTGGAAGGCCCACACATCAATGCAATCGGCTATTGATACATTTCCCTGGATGCAATCCTGTTGCTAGGTGATGGATGGTGCATGGCTGTTTATGCGTGGTGAAAATGTACAACAACCAGGCAGTGGTGGGCATGTAGTAGTTTAAATGCACTAATGGCACAGAATTAAGGACCGAGGCTGTAGCTCAATGGTAGAGTGCTTGCCTAGCATGCACGAGGCCTTTGGTTCAAACCCCAGAACTGCCAATTTAAGGGGGGTGGGGCGAGAAGGGTACAGAATGATGTGCTTTAAAAGTGTTCATTCACAAACATGTATTTTAACACAATCTGTAAAAAAGTGTCCTTGTTCGAAGATGACAATGAGACACTAACACACACAAACAGAATGGCTAGAATCCAATTGCAAAACTGGTGGGGGGACCTCAGGGGCAAGAAGAAGACAGGGGATCCCAGAGCAAGTGAGACTAGCTGCATCAGTGAGCTCTGGGTTTGATTGAGAGACCTGCCTCAATAAAGGTGGAAGATCAATAGAAGTTGATTCCTTACATCAACCTTGGGCCTCCACATGAATGTACACACATGTAAGTGCACCCATACACACGTGTGCCCACACATAGAAGCATGCATATACACACAAATACACTACAGCACACATACACAAATATGCATTAAAATTCCCTCTCTCTCTCTCTCTCTCTCTCTCTCTCTCATACACACATGAAAACAGGAGGCAAATAATGCCAGGAGGTGGGAAGGACATGAAGAAGTTGCACACGGCAATAGAAGGGGGGATAACGCTGGCTTTGACAGCAGCGTGTCGATAATCGACTTAAACCTTCACTGAAGTCTACACTCCAGATCAGTGGCTCATGATAAACAGACCTCAGTTAAGCTGTGTGGGTCTGACTTTGTCCAATGAGCCTAGCTCTGTCCAATTATGAGACAATCTGAAATCAAAACTAAAGGTGATTCCACTGATACGGAATAAAGCCCTGCTCCCTGGCACCCTCCCACTGGCTCACGGGAGCCCCTTCCAACCCAGGCATGCAGGGTCGCTCCCCATGCTACAAGCAAGCCACAGCCAATCTCAGCCTGGGTCCCTGGATTTAGTTCAGGCTTCCATTGCCTAGAGACAACATTAGATCCCACATACCACAGGTTTGATCCTCACAATGCACCCCTCAACTTCAGATACAAGCCACAAGCCCAGAGTCCTACCCGTGCTTCTAGCCGAGGGCCGATGAGTCTGGCTTCCCACAGTCCACTTTGTGGGTTCAATTAAATCTGCCTGAATGGCTCACAGACCTCACAGGAACGCACCTCAGCCTATGACAGACAGACGAGGCTAGTATAGAGCCATCTCAGTGCCGGGCTCAAGCCTCTTTTTCGGTGCCACCATCCTGGAACCTCAGATCCTCAGCTACCAGGAGGCGAGGAAAACATCAAAAAAGCATGGCCAGCCATGTGGAAACGTGGACAGGACAGTAGATCAGTGAAGACCGGCCACACCGGTCTGCTAGGATTCCTCAGCCTTTCCTCCCTGAGGGTGAGGGCAGTCTCTTACGAAACAGAGTGTCCCTTCTACTGTCCAACAGGTACAGGATGGAGAGGCTTTGCCCACAGGCCAGGCAAGATGTGAGGGTTGGGGGAGCCCGGAGAAGGTAAGGGCACTCGGTGCCAAGTCTGTCGCCTGAATTCAATCCCACATTGTGGAAATAGAACCCTGGCTCCTTCCAGCTGTCCTCTGACCTCCACTCACAGGCATGGCACACATGTGCACATGCACACACATATACACACAATAAATACATTAGTGTATGTATGTATGATAAATTCATTTTTAAAAGAAGTGAGGGTGGCTCACTTCTGAGAGAAGCAGGCAGAGGCAATGACTAGGGAGACCTCATGAAGGCAGACTATCAGAAGGCTCAGGACCGGTGGAGAAGTCTGAGACTCCAGAGCTGATAATGCTTATTATAAACAAAGGGAGTGTGTGTGTGTGTGTGTGTGTGTGTGTGTGTGTGTGTGTGTGTCTCATGTAGCCCAGGTTAGTCTTGAACTCCCAATGCAGCCAAGGATGATCATAAACTCCTGCCTCTACCTTGCACATGCTGGGGTAATAGGAGTGGCCATCACGTCTGGTTTATGCTAGAAACTGACCCCAATGACCCCTGTGTGCTAGGCAAGCACTCAGTCAGCTGCACGCCAGCCCCATGGATTGCATTTTTTTTTCTTGGAAGTAGGCTTTCATATTAAACCCAATTACATCAACTGATAAAAATTACTCTACACTAAGGTGCTGAAGAATTCTGTAAAAACTTGAGGACATTTGTCTAACATTTTTTGATTCAATTATGCAAGGCTAAGAGTGGCCCTGGGAAGCATTATAATAATTTTTAGTGGCATTGCTAGCTGGGTGTGCTGGTGTACATCTGGAGTTCCAGGACTTGGGAAATTGAGGCAGAAGGCTGCTAAGTTCTACACCAGCTGGGCCACACAGTAAGTGTCCCCGTCTCACTGGGAAGGATGCTCGCTGACGACTCCTGAGGTATGGGAAGGTGCCTTGACAGCCGGGGCACTTGGGTCAAGTGTCATGAAACAAAGACGGGCTCAGAAGTATGAAGCCCTTTGCTAAGTGGCTTGGAAAAGCACACGTCAGGCTGTAAGAATGCGTCCCATCCTCCTGCTTTACTCTCTGGACTGGGCTGCATCGTGAAATCACCTGCCGAGAAAGCACACCATGGGGTCAGGGGCAAGACCATCCAGAGTCCACAGTCCTCAAGGGCGATGCCCAGAGAGAGTGGAGTCTCAGGCTGCTGCTGCCCAGACAAGTTTGTCAACAGCCTGCAGCAGGATTTACCAGGGCAGTCCAGGATAGAGCACATTTCCCAACTAAGCTGCCAGTCTGTCTGTCTGTTTTGAGACAGGGTCTTACTATGTAGCCCTGGCTGGCTTAGAACTCGATATGTAGACTCCCTGAACTCACAGAGATCCTCCTGCTTCTATCTCCTAAGTGCTGGAATTAAAGGTGCGTGCTACCATGATTGAGTTGCCAAGGTTTTTAATCTGCCTGCTTGTCGGTCTATCTATCCACTGTCTATTTATCTATCTATATCTATCTATCTATCTATCTATCCATCCATCCATCCATCCATCCATCCATCTATTGACACAGTTCAGTCCACAGCATCAACAAAGGTTATTTCATTACATTACACTGTGAGTGACTCATACTTGGGGTGATAAGGTCACTAACTCAGGAGAGAGAGGATGAGGCAGATAAGGCAGTAGAGTTAGCAGATGTGTTGGCCCAAGAAGCTAAGGTTCTTCCGCAGTCTTGGTCCTGCTGGGACTATCCACTTATCATCATTAATCAATCAATCTAACATACCTATCATCTATCTACTTGTCACCTACCTATCAATCATCTATCCATTCTTCAATACTAGTAATGCAGAATAAGGGCTTTGCTGACAGTTCCGGTCCTGCCTCTTGATCTCTGTGTTTGTGCCCATCCATTCTCTTCCACATTCTCATTCTCTTTCATGAGACAGAAAATCATAAAGCAAAGGAGCCCAAGTCCTTCCCTCTAGTTCTAGACCCTTCAGAGACTTGTCCCAGCTTCCCTCCCACCGAGGAAGAAACCAGATGCAGCACTGGGCCCATAAGACCGATGTGACAAACCAGCTGTGACCTCCCCAGGCTGGCCTGGGACCAGCTACATACTCAAGGGTGCATGAGTTCTTGATGCCCCACTCCCCACCCCCAGCCTTTGACAGAGCTGAGATGATCAACATGTGCCATCACACCCAGCCGCATTGTTCTGTTTCTACATAGGGTATCATAAATGCCAGGCAGCCTTGAACTCTCCAGATTCCTGTCTCCACCTGCTGAGATGGCTGGCGTGTGTCACACATCTGCTATCTTTAAAAAAAAATGTACAGGAAGCCCTATCTATCCCTCAGGGATCCACCTGAAGAGAGGCGCCTGGCTTGGCCTGGCCACTGGCTTCTGGGGAATCAGCTCCCGTGTTCCTGCTCTCTGTGCCTCTGGTGCTGCTGTGCTCCAGCAGGATGGCGGCCCGCCCAATCTGTGTGTTCTGGTCACAGTGTCATATAACTCCTGTGAATCTGAGTGTCCAGTTGTAGAATGCACATATTTTTCAGGAACAAATAAGCATCATTGTAGTGAAGCTTAATTCTGCATGCTCATATTAATCACTTTTCCTGTCTGTGTTACTGAGGATGGAATTTGGGGTCTTTGCATGTCAGCACCCCCAGCCCCCACTTTCTTTCTTCATGGTTCTGCTCATGCCTTCCCGATCTCAAGAGTATTAAAATATTCAGAAATATTTTCTTCCAGAACTATGATGGCTTCATTACCATATCCATTCTGTGTTTACACCATCACTGGGCCTGAAGGAATTCGGTAGAGAATCAACTACACTTTCCAGAATAAGGTCAATGACAACAGTGCCAAGCATTTATGGAACGCGACTGTATGCACTTACACTATCACCTCACTGGATCCCAACAGCTCCGAGTCAAAGTTCTTTAATTCTTAAACTATTTATTTTATGTGTATGGGTGTTTTGACTGTGTGTATGTGATGTGCATCCCTGGTGCCACGGAGGCCAGAAAAGGGAGTCAGATCATCTGGAACAGATGGTGGTGAGCTGCCATGTGGGTGCTGGAAACTGAACCCAGGTCCTCCGGAAGAGCAGCCAGTGCTCTTAACCACAGAGCCATGTCTCCAGCTGTAAGAGTCAAGATTCCTACTGTCCCCTGTGACATAGCAGAATACACCAGCACAAAGAGGTTACATAAAAGGAGCCAGGTCACACAGCTGGGAGGCAGCAGACCCTAGCTTCCCCACAGAGGCCTTCCTAACCATCATCCATGCTGCCCCTCTTGCTGTGGGGCCCTGACCTCCTCAATGCTTTAACTTTTTCCAAATTCCCAGGGTCTCTGGGTCTTTGAGCATCCCTTACACAACACACACAGTTAAAGTCCCTCTAAGCCATTTGAGACTCTCTCCACCCAGGAGCCCCATAGTCACGTCAGACATGATGGGCCTTGTTATGTTTCCTGGTGCCCAAGATTGTGGTGGCTGTGACCCTTGGTTTGTGACAGCACACCCCTTCTGGTACCTCAGTCTGTGGAGGCTACATCCCTAGGCTGTCTTTTGCTCATAAAATATGTGCTTCCAGATTCCAGAACTCTCCCACATTATGCCCAGAATATAAGATGCCAGCCAGGGTCCAAAGTGGCCTCCAGCTATGAAGGACCTTACCCATCACAATTTGCAAGCACCATTATTATTTTCTTGAACAGATCACAATATGAAAGATGAAGAAACACTGATGTAGAAAGTTTATGTCATGCTTTGAATCCTAGTCACGGGGGCCTGGTAGACAACATGATCTATACTCTTTGCCATCAAAGCTCAGAGCCTCACAGAAGAACTTCTTAGCCACCCACTCCGCCTCCATAGCAAACCATGACCATGAGGCTTCCATTCAGCCAATATGACAGAAACTAGGGCCTGCAGCTACAATCTGTGACTTGCCAGGGATGGCTGGAGCTTTCGAAGCTTCATTACACATGGGGAACCTTAAGGACGGAGGCCATGGTTAAGACAGTAAAACCAACAGTGAAGAGGAGTCTGGGGCCCTAAGGACAGCAGGCCACACCAGCTCTGCGAGCCTCTTTCTGAACTCTGTGTGTGTGTGTGTGTGTGTGTGTGTGTGTGTGTGTGTGTGTGTGTGTGTGCATATGAGTGCACGTGCTTATGGAGGCCAGCGGTCAGCCTTGGGTGTCTTCCTTATTCTCTCTCCTGGTTTTTTGAGACAGTTTCTCTCTTTTCCCTGGTCCCCCACAGGCTAAGCTAAACTGACTGGCCAGCAATCCCCAACGGTCTGCTTGTCTCTGTCCTCAAAGCTAGGATTACAGGCAGAGACTAGCACCCCTGGATAATTTTTATGTGGGTTCTAGGGACCAAACTCAGGTCTTGATACTTACACTGCCCATCTCCAGCTGAAGTTCTTCTACTTCAGAGAGAAATAAGCAGTATTAGGTGAAGCTGCTGTTTAAAACATTCTAACTTCACCTTTTGCTAATAGCCATTAAATGGCTAGCTGTGAACCGTGCTTCCCTAGCAACCCAGAACAAAACAGGACAAGTATCTGTGAGTCACTTCACCATCCCCAGCCCTCCTCTTGGGCTTTACAGTGATAATGTGGGGCTTTGGACCAAGTTTACTGTTCTCAAATCTCTGAAGCTCTGCACAGAATCGTTGGTATCCGTGGCATGACTCCAAGCTTGTAAGAGAGCTTGAGCAGGGCTGAGACACAGCTCAGTAGGTAAGCTGCCCGACACGCATGAAGACCACATGCACTGGGCGTGGTGGCACACGCCTGTAATCCCAGCACTTGGGAGGTGCAGGAAGGACAATCAGGAGGTCCAATTCATTCTCCACTACATGGAGAGTTGGAGGCCAACCTGGGCTACGTAAGACCCTGTCACAAAAAAAAAAAAAAAAAAAAAAAACAACTTCCTGAGCATCTGGCAGAGTACAGGCCCACACCCTTTCCCAGCCTCTCCTCCCAGTGTGAGCTTGCCTGGGAACAATGGGAGTCAGTTGAATGCCAAATCTGGAGACATTTACCTTATTAGTAGAACAAAACACCGAGAAACCACAGCCCCAGGGGTGGCTCCACCATTCAGGGCTCTCACCTGCTACTGCTTGTCTACATTATTTCCTACACTCTGCTAAATGAACAACTGTGGTATTCTCAAAACAGCAAAGTGAAGTCACCTGCACAACAGAACGTTCCCTTCTGACACTGTGCAGCTAAACACAGAAGACCCACAGAGTGAGAACAACTTCCGTGACCTGAGTCCACGGTACTCAAACCAGGCTTCAAACCAACCTCAGAATGTAGAGCACGGCAGAGGAAGGCCTGCTACCAAGCAGGACACGAAGGGCGGATCTTTGTTTCCTACGTGTGCGTGTTTGTGGAGGCCGGGGGACAGCCTCAACTGCCATTCTTCAGGACTCATCTACCTTCTGTGATACAGGGCCTCTCGCTGACCTGGAACTCACGGAGCAGGCCGGGCTGGCGGTCCAGAGAACCCAGGAAACTGCCCATCTCCACTTCCCCAGCACTAAGACAAGTGTGCACTACTGTGTCCAGCTTTTGGGTTCTGGAGATCAAACTCAGGTGCTTGTTGCAGCACTTTGTCAGTGACTAAGCCCATGTTCCCAACCCAAGGGCAAATCTTAAAGTCACTCCTCAGTGCCATCATCACTCTGTAGGAGGTTCAGGTATAGACCAGAAAGCTATGAAGTATGCACTCCACAGCCCCCACTCAGCTCTTTCAACCCAGACAGTGAGCCAGCCCATCAGCATTAGGAACAATACAGAGAGCCAAGCAGTGGTGGTGCCCGCCTTTAATCCCAGCACTCAGGAGGCAGAGGCAGGCGGATCTCCGTGAGTTCGAGGCCAGCCTGGTCTACAGAGCTAATTCCAGGACAGCTAGGGCTACAGACAGCTAGGGCTACACAGAGAAACCCTGTCTCAAAAAACAAAAACAAACAGTGAGTTCCAGGAAAGGCGCAAAGCTACACAGAGAAACCCTGTCTCGAAAAACAAAAACAAACAAACAAACAAAAAACAGACAAAGAACAATACAGAGGAACTCAAAGGGCCCTGAGAACACAGTCAATATGCGGCCATCCTGCAGGGCAGATTTGGGGATGGGTAAAGGCTATGCAGTTGCTTTGTGGGGGTGCTAAAAATGCCCTAACACTGTAAAAGTGACTGCCTACTCCCAAAGCACACTGAAAGCTACTCAATACTATACATCCAATGGATAGAGTGTCTAGAGATAAATTGTACCTGTGTGAGAATTCCAACACAAACAGCCAGAAAAAAAAGCATGCAAGGGCTACTTGGTGCACTCCAGCCCTGGAGCAGGTTGGCAGATCCCCGGGATAGGGCTGTGCTGACCACAGAGACCAGGGTGACTTGTCCTGAAGGTCAAGCTGCCACCCGTGCCAGCGGCATGCAATGCCAGGCAGCTTTTCTAAGTGCCTGTGTCATGGTTCTACAGAGGGTGCCATGAGCCAGGTGATGCACACCTGAGTACAACAGGCTTTGGTCACATGACTGTGTGGCTTCAGAGCTGAGTGGGTGGGGCTAGGACCTCATCTGGCTTCAACACAGATTTAAGGCTGGGGTCTGGGGCGGTTCGTTTGGTCAGGTTGACTGGGTTAGCAGAGTCTGGGGCATCAGTGAGGCCTTCCTTCCTGTGCCTCTGTAAGGATGCTTCCAGAAAGGATCAACTCGGAGCGATGATCCATCCTGAATGTAGGCAGCACTATCCCACCAGAAAGGGTCCTACACCTGATAGAAAGGAACAGGAGAAAGCCAGCTGAGCGCCTGGTCCACTGGGATGTGAACAAGCAGCCTCCCACTCCACCACAAAAGACCGCACCTCTCAAACCGTAAACCAGAACCAACCCTTCCCCTTAAGGTGCCGCTGTCCAGCATTTGGTCACAAGAAAAGTCGTGAATGCCGGCTACCCATCTGCCCTTCACAGGCTAGGCTGGAGGTCTACAAGCCACAGCCCATCGGGAATCCACCTGTTCTCATAAGGACGGGTTCTGATGCCAGTCCTGCCAGTCCTGCTTCTGAACTGCAGGGGTACGGCACACCTGGCCAGCACACCTGAAATGTTTGCCCTCTGGCCCCTCAGAGGTTTACCAACCCCTGCTCAAGGCCATCGGAGCTGTGCCCTCTTCATCTCTCCCAGCTTCTCTGGCCCAGCAGAGCTGAGTGAAGTAAAGGGCTTGGAGGAGTCTGACCCTGGGAAAGGTCACCTGTTTACCTGTCATTGTGGGCTGTTACCTCACAACCTGCTGGAACAGAACCTCCTTCTGTTCCCTACCCCTCTGTGCTTTGCTGATTTTCTGTGGGACACCGCACTACACATGACATGGCCCATGTAAGCATGCTTTTATGGCTCAGTGTGTCTTGAGCAAACAGGTCACTGCCCCACAACAGACCCCTTCTTGGAGATGCAAACAGAGTGTGGGTGATCAGAATGCTGCTGTAGTGCTTTACAGATCCACTAGGTGGCGCTGCAGCATCACCCTCACGGCTCCACAGGGTCCTCCTATCCTGCAGCCTAACTGCCAATCATAGGCCTGGGAGGGAAGTGAGAACACAAAACTCCCAGGCCAGCTACAAGGCGTGCTTGACTCTGCTCATGTCTCCTCTGTGCACAAACACCAAAAAGAAAAGAAATCCTGCCTAACTGTCAAGTTAAAAAGAAACTCGGGACAATGGCTGTTTGTGGTGCTTGTTAGCATACCAAAGCAAACACTGGCCTCCGCACTGCAAATACCTGTTAGAGTCCACGCTGGCATCCTGGCTCCTCTCAGCTCTTCTCTTCCTGACCCGTGCCCTAAACTTCTCCAGCTCATGGGCCTCCCTTCCACCAGCTTCTCGTCCCTATAAAACCACTCAGGCCAAGAGTTCTCCTGCTTGTCTTCCTCTCTTGGCCTCTTCTGTCTTAGCCCTCTCTCTTGGTCCCCTCTTTCTCTTCCTCCCCCATCCCCAGCCAAGTCCAGCCTACTACTTTCTCTGCCTGTTCTGGACTCTCCAGATGACTCTGGCTGCGCTCTCCCTCCTGTTTATAATAAAAACTTCCCTTCCACCACACCTGGAGCGGTCATGTCCTCTTATACACTGACAGCTGTTAGTGTTGAGCCAAGGAACACAAACCAGAACAGATGTCTGCAAGGTGGGGCAGCCTTGGCAAAGCTGTCTTTCCACAGGCTCGGGCTGGTGGGAGGGGTTGCAGGAAGGACCTGTCCTCATGGACCTTGGGCTGGGGTGTGTGGCTCGTTCGCTTGCAGAGCACAATGCCCTGGGATCCATCCCCAGCACTCCAAAAAGCACTAGAAACAAGGCCTGCCTTCCTTCCCTCTCTCTTGGGAGCTTAGTCTGCCCAGGTTTATATGGAGGCACCTGAGTCAGTCAAGCTGGGACTGAGCCCTGAGTGAGAGTCAGGTGTGGTCCTGAGTTCCTTGGGATCTGCACTCCCCCCAGCATCCAGGGCTCTGTCCCATTGGCCCATAGAGGGCCTTACTTATTTGAGACTCACATCCTATAGATCCAGATCCCGGGCTCCCTGGTGTCTACTCATCCTCCTCAGTGGTGTTTTCTACCAAGTTCAGCCAGTCATCCGGGCTGCAGACACCCTCTCACACCTGACACCACAGAATCCCTGCCTCTCAGCTCCTGGGCCTCCTCAGCAGCAACAGGATCACATCTGGCCTCTGCCAGCCACACATTGACCAGTTCTGAATTCTGAACCTCCATACCCTTGTCTGACCATAGCCTGTGTCTCCAATGCCACCTCTGTTTCTGTTAATATTCTGATCCGCCCCTTGAAATCCCACCCCTTGACGCCACCCTGCGTCCTGACGTAAAAGCCTCTTTTTAAGGAAGAACTCTGTCTCTGTCTCTCTCTTTTCCTCCCACAAGGTGCGCACCCTTGACCTCTCTCTCTCTCTTCTTCTCTCTTTTTCTCTGTCTCTTTCCTGTCTTTCTCTTCATCTCTCCATTAGAATAAACTCTCCACGTGGACGCAGCATCTGGGTTGTGAATTACTGGCCGCAGCCGCCATGCCCGCGTGCCGTGCATCTGCCCAGCCCACTGCTGCATCTGCCCAGCATGTTTCCTTGCATGTGTGGGATACCCTCGGGGTCCCCTTGCACAATAACTTACAACAGTTTCTCCCAGGATTCCTCATCCAGACCAATGGCTGGACAGTCTGCTCAGCCCCAGTTCGCAGTGGGTCCCGGCCTGATGATGGCCCTCACACCAGGGTATTTGCAGAGCTCCCAGTGGGCAAAAACCGAAAGTCTGGAGAAACTTGTTTTAATTTGCTTCCCTGTTGCTGTGATAACACTCTGACCACAGGTGACTTGCAGGAGGAAAGGATGTACGTGCCTCACACGTCCATGCTGTAGAACATCATGAAGGGACGTGAGGGCAGGAAGCTGGAGGTGGGAGCTGAAGCAGAGACCATGGAGGAGCACTGCCTCCTGGCTGCTGGCCGCGGTCTGTGCAGTTTGCTTTCTTATACAGTCCAGAATCATATGCCCAGGGGTGACACTGTCTCAAGTGGGCGGGGCCCTCCCACACCAATCACTAATCATGAAAATGCCCCCGCAGACTTGTCCACAGGCCAATCTGACGCAGGCATTTCTCAACAAAGGTTCCTTCTTCCCAGACGACTCCAGTTTGTGTCAAATTGACAATGATAACAGTAATAACAATAATAATAACAAATAAGAACAGTGAACTCATGTCCCCAGATTCTCCTTGAAAGTGGGCCTAGTAAGAGCCCTGGGATGCTGTGGCCAGCCCTCATTTTCCCAGAGAGGCCAGGGAGGTGGGGAAGGTGGATGGGAGGAGGGAGCAAGAGGGAGATGAAGGGAAACAGGAAGGAAGGCAGGGGAGGGTGGGAAGGAGGAGAAGTGGGGGGTTGGAAACAAGGGCTGTCTGGGGCCCCATGCTGCAGCTACAGTGGCCAATATAAAACTTTCAACAGTGTTGCCTGCACATCTCTACACATCAGCACAGTGCCAGGCTCTTAACAGGTGCCATGGGAACCCCAAGGGCGCCACCACCATGGCTGCTTTAGAGAGGGGAACAGGTTGGTAACAGATGACCGGCCTGGGGTGGACAGCAAGGGCCACAGCCACCACTATAAACAGCCCAGTCTGCCCCAGAGCCCTAAGTTTTCAGTGTCCGCAGGAGGTCAGGCAGCTTCTCGGGAGAAAATGCATGACGGCTCCCTGAAGGGCAGTCAGCCAATGCTCCCCACACACTGGATGAAGATCTCACAGAACCCTTAAAATCAACAGGAAACAACATCAGTCAGCACACTCACTAAAAAGGCAGGGTTGCACAAAAGAGAACTGAAGGGAGAGACGGAAGGGAGGGGACTCCAGAGGGAAATCCTGCTTCCTTGTGTCCAGCCCCGCCCCAGCCCGCCCCAAGTCCCGCCCCGCCCCGCCCAGTGTGGAGTCGTGTCTCTCCCCCACCCCTCCCCCACCCCTCCCCGATCTGCACCCTGCGCAGCTGCTCTCAGCCAGGCCCTGAAAGAGGAGCTGGGGGGCGTGGGGTGGGGGGGCTGGAAGGACAACTTCTCACAGCAAGTGAAAGGAACTGAGGCCAGGGGACAATTGTACTGGGTGGGAGTTAAGGACATTCTGTAAGTGTCACTGGTGTGCTGATGAAGGCCACATCTGCAACTGAGAATTCAAAGCAGTTGGTTTTGGGATCCAGGCTAGTGCCCCCATGGGGGACAGGAACTGGGGAGGGGCCCACAAAGGGGGTCTGTCTGCAGGGTCCTGTCTGAAACAGCTCTGCCAGCCTCCCCTCTACTGCCCTCGGCTTCCCCACAGCCCAGCAGCAGCCACCAGGGTTTTCCTCCATGCCCAACAGACCCATGGATAAATAGACAAACTGGCAGGCAGACAGACAGACAGACAGACAGGCAGTGACAGAGTGAGCTGGCTAAACATGGAGCTGTAACAGAGAAGCACATTAAGTGAGCACTGACTGCATACTAAGCCTTCCTGCTCTGTACCTTATGTGTGAGCTCACTTAGTCCCTTCAGCAGTACAACAAATAAATGGTAAAGAAAGAAAGGGATTTTAAAGGGATTTCCTCACCAAACTGAAGGAGCCCACTGTGTGAGCTACAGTCAGAACTGATAACACAAACAATACAGAAAACACAACACCTCTGTCAAAGTCCATCAAAACTCAAGTCTGACTCCAAGCAACCCCACTCGGGAATCAGGGACATCTGCTGGGTGGAAGCAAGGGTCTCCCCAGCCCTAGAGAACGGATCTGCGAAGCTGGGAGTAGCCCACAGGCCTCTGGAGGGGAACTAATGATATCAATGTCGGCTTTGGACAGTGAGTAACAGGTACCGACAACGGCCGTGGAGCCAGCTTGCTCGTGGGGAAAGGTCTCCAACACAGATGGCTGCGAGTGACGAGTGTCCTGAGGAGAGGGGGCTCCAGCAGGGGCTCCCAACCTCCCTAACCCTGTGACTTTAACACAGCTCCTCATGCTGTGGTGACCCCCACCCCAACCATAAAATTGTTTTTGTTGCTATTTCATAATTTTGCTACTGTTATGAATCATAATGTAAATATTTTTGGAGACAGGTTTGCCAAAGGGGCTGTGACCCAGAGGTTGAGACCCTCTGGGGTAGAGGGTCACATATGTGCTGTGGTGGGACTCACTCCCAGGGGTGGAGG
>CABHPP010116682.1:0-49361 GCA_902168425.1 Peromyscus attwateri | reverse complement strand
AAAAAAAAAAAAAAAGAGTACCCCAGAGCCTGAAGAGTACCTGGTTCATAAGATACTCAGCTAAGTGTTTGTTAAATGAACAAAATGAAAGGACTGGAGAGATGGCTCAGAGTTTAAGAGCACTGGCTGCTCTTTCAAAGAACCCAGGTTCAATTCCAAGAATACAAATGATGACTCACAACCATTTGTAACTCTAGTTCCAGGGGATCTGATGCCCTCTTCTACCATTTATTTCCAAGTACCAGGCATGCACATGGTGCACAGACATGCATGCAGGCCAAACATGCGTTTACATGAAAAATAGAATGATAGAGAAAAAAAAGAGTAATAAGTTAATCTGTTCCTTAATCAGTACATCAGTGGCATGCAATAGATAGTAATCTTGTAGTGTGTCAGCACAGATTCATTTTCAGTTTTAAGAAAAGAAATGTGTGTCTGTTGAGGAGGCCTGAATCAGGCTGACATGTAAGTTGATTGTATAATACAGTGAAAACCGTCCATTAATAGGGAAAAAAGATCCTTATCATTAAATAAGACCTCAAAATATGCTACTACCCAACCTATCCTAGGCACGAACACATTGTTACAATGGTAGTGCTGTTCCCAAGGCTTATCATCTTGCTTAGGCAAAATATTGCATGAAGTGATTAGACACGGCTAAGTGCTCAGTTGTAGGGACTGCGACTGAATTGCAGCAGGGGTCCAGGGACAAGGGAGGCATCAGATGCCAAACCTCTAAGTCCAGTTCTCTAACTCAGCTGGCCTGAC
Organism: Peromyscus attwateri; assembly: GCA_902168425.1. Classification (NCBI taxonomy): domain Eukaryota; kingdom Metazoa; phylum Chordata; class Mammalia; order Rodentia; family Cricetidae; genus Peromyscus; species Peromyscus attwateri. The sequence continues at coordinate 48,593 of CABHPP010116682.1, read as the reverse complement.
AGCTGCCCTCGCCTTTTCCTCAGCCCAGTTCTCTCCTATAAAATGATGATTACTAAAAGGATTGAGTGATGCAATGCACCTTAAATGTCTCCCGTAAAGATGAGTAATTCTAAGCTTTTATTGCTCCGCCTGTTAAGCAGCCACATAGGAGTGCTTCCACAGCAGTGGCAGGGCGGGAAGAATCAGTGGAGGAGATAGAGATGGAGAAGATGATGGAGAAACAGGTCCAGGAGCAGAGACGGGGGTACACACCGGGTACCAGGGAGTGTGTTCCCAGGAAACAAGACAGGAGAAAACGCAGAGGTGAGGGACACAGCCAGGTCACTTGAAGGGGGTCTCAGGATTTAAATCCAGCTGTGTTGCTGGGTTTTGAAGATCCTGGGGATGGAGTGAGAATGAAAAGAAAACAGGTGAATAAGGAACAGGAGGAAGGGACGGCGGGGGGGGGGGGGCGGGGGGGAGTTGAGAGGCAAATGTAAAGCCTGGCCATTGGACATAAATAGCTTTCTCATGTGTAATATTCTCTTAGAATTTATTTAAAGCATTGAGATGAGAGGACAGTTCAGAGCACTGGATTAATTCCCTTTTCTCTCTCCCCATCTCTTTCTCTCACCCTTTTATTAAGAAAATAAAAGAGACTTTGAAATATTAAGAGATAGTGGGATTAGAACCTTCTTCTCCCGGCCCCAGTCTTTCCTCCCTATTAATTTCCCCTTGATTAGAATTCTTTTTGAAGTATTTAAATATGGACAATGGGATAGAGAAGGGTGAGTTATTGAATATCAGTTAGGCAGTATTAATATTATCATGGCTTCCATTTTTATATAGACACTTCATCTATATGTATAGTTTCCATTAGGAATAAAGTAGACACTCCTTCTCCCCTTCCTCAAGTAATTATGATTTTAGAAAACTATAATGAAACTCTTAAAAGTTAATAGCTGACTTGTAAATCCTTGGCTTAAATTTTTAATTTAAAATATAAGTTTTAGAACTCTAGAAAATTGAAAGTTTTTTTTTCTTGCTTGTCTTAAAAAAAAAATACAAGAAACTCCCTAACACTAACCTCTTGAACTGGGGAGGGCTTTTACCACCTTCTCATTCTTAAAAAGAGGCCTCACTCTTTGGATAGAAGCTGGGGACCTGGGAGTCTTCACTTCTGGGTAATGTGGGAGGGTATTGGTGTTCAAAAGTCCTTCAGGAACACACAGGGGATGTGTCCATGGGGAAAGCAGCTGCTCATCCTTCTTTAATAACCCAGGGCTTCCGGCTGTTTCACCTGACGTCCACTTTCATGCTGACGGATTGGTTTAGAGGTACTTGTAAAACACAGTGAGGCTTTCAAAGTTCACAGAGAGTGCGAGTTTTCTGAAATGATTATTGTGGAATCCTTTGGGATTTTCTAACATTAAGGAAATATGTCTTTTAAAAGAGAAATTCTTTGAGGTATAGAAATTTGTTAAGATTCTTAACATTTAATAAAATTCTTTAAATGTATGTGTGTCCTGTGGACACATATAGGTGAATGCAGGTGTCCGTGGAGGCAGGAAGGAACCATCAGATCCCCTAGAGCTGGAGTTACAGGAAGTTGTGAGCAGCTTCATGTCGGTACTGGGAACCAAACTCCCAGCCTCTGAAGGAGCAGCAAGAGTTCTTGACCTCAGCCAAGGCATCGCTCCAGCTCTTATAGACGCTTTTGAAAACTTACAAATGTTATTAAATTTACAAATCTTATCCTTTCACATTGAGATCTCAAATGTTTACTTACTTTACAAGCAGGAAATCTTTATAATTTCTTAACCCAAATATAAACTCTTCTAAATATTGTTATTTTAAAGATGGATATGTCCTTGACATACATGAAAACCAAATCCTTTCCAGCAATGTAAGACATGACATAGACCCAGGGCTTATGTTGGAAGAGTTCAAATCCCTTTCAAATGTTGAAATGATAAAGTATAATAAAGGAGTGTGATGGGGCCTTGAGCAATGAAAGTGAGATAAGAAAGATAAGAAATTCTATAAATGTTCTTTGTGTCAAATTAAGCAAGAGAACACCAATTTGAATGAGTGAAAAAATTGGCTGACATTTAATCTTAGCATGACATGAGTAAATACTATATGCCTCATGAGTTGTCTTTCTTCTAAATTGTTCTGCACTCTAGAACCATCCCATAATCAGATGAATGATGAGAACACAAAGTTCCAAAGCCAGAATGTGTGCCTTCTCCACCTCAGCTTATAGCCTGTACTAGTTTCTCTTCTTTTGCTATGCTAAAACACCATGTCCAAAGAGACTTATGGATGAGTTCATTTTGGTTTATGGTTCCAGGAGGGTCCATAATTGTGGCAGAGGCATGTTCACAGACAGCAAGAGCAAGAATCTGGGAGCACATATTCAATGACAAAAACATACAGAGAGAGAAAACTGAAATTAGGGTGAGACTATGAACTCTCAAAGCCTACCCTCAGTGATATACTTCTGCCAACAAGGCCACATCTCCTAAAGGTTCCCTAACTCCCCCCAAAGAGAACCACCAACTGGGGACCAAGTGTTCAAACATTCGAGCCTATGGGGGCCATTCTCATTTAAACTACCAGATAGTCCCTGATACAGAGCTGTTCTCCAGCAGAATGTTTTAACCCGAGCACTCTGGCTCATATATAAGACTGCACCTTCCAACAACTGACAACTTCAGAATGATGCTTCTAGACCTGCCTTGATAAATGGATGACCATTGACATCCTATGAAGACAATGTCCTCAGCACTTAACAGACCTCCAGACCACCACTATAGTGCATACTTTTTGTATGGAAATGCATAGGACAAAAAGTTATGAATGTAGTTGATATATTTGTTTCCCATGCTTCTGAACAATACAAGCATTAAAATACTGAAAAGCCATCAGTCAGTGGGTTAGTATAGGAGAATGCCTTAAATTAAAATTACCTGGGAACTTTCTGTCTCATATTCATACTATATCTAGACCCCAGAGAGTTGGACATTATGTTGAGCTCAATTCACAAAACACCCAAACATCCTCTGGACCTTTCTCATTCTACTGAGCATCATTGCTTCTCTGAGAAGGTATTAGAAAAGATTAACTTCATAGGTGATCAACCTATGTGCAAGTATAAGGACCAGTATTGATTTTTTAAAAAGCATTCTAGGTTTAAACTATATGGATTCTGTTCTGAGGCTGTTCCCATTATTTTCTCTTTCAGTGTTGCTATGTAGCAAATCAGCCCTCATTGTAATACTACCTAAGACTCTCCCCTGGATTGAAGTTGCTCACTCTCATGACTAAAAATTCCTAATCCTAGATTCCTGCTTGGCTGTTATCTACTGTCTCCCCTGGAAATGAGAGCTTGAAAGTCCTGCAACTCAGGAAAGGGTGTTTGCCATTGCCATCTCCACAACTCCATATGCTGTCTTTGGGCAAGTATGCATGCCTGACTTCCTGGCAGTAGCCAAATAAGCATTCTGATGCTTCAGGTTCAAAGAATCTTGGGACCCAGCTAATATAATCTTCAGACAAGGCATGGGAGGCTTAGGATGAGAAAGAGGGTGTCCAAGGCTGAGCCTAATGGTATATAGATGAGGAGGACTGGGCCTGGGTGTCCCAGCCCTGGGATCTCTTCTGATTTTCTGTGCTTTCTCATTAGTATATTGGAATCCTAGCTGAATTGGAGAAGGTTTGTCATTACTCTCTTTCCAATAAGAAACAAATCGGGAACTAATGGTACGAGAGCTAATGTCAACCCAGTGCCCTCCAATATAGGCCAGCATTCATGTAGATTCAAAATAGGACCTAGAAGCTGGATCAGTCTTTGTTGGGGAATATTATTTTAAGGTGTGTTACTTTTGTTTATGTTGCATTTGTTTGACTCTGTGAAGCTGTGTTACTGTGCCTGTCTAAAACATCTGATGGTCTAATAAAGAATGGTGAGGCAAGAGAAAGGATAGGCAGGGCTGGAAGGCAGAGAGGAGAAATCTGGAAGGAAGAGGGAACAAGAGAGGGAGGAGGAGGACTTCAGGGGCCTACCACCCAGCTACACAACCAGCCACTGAATAAAAGTGAAAGTAAGGTTACAAGAGTAAGAAAAGGAAAACGCCCAGAGGCAAAAGGTAGAAAGGCTACTTTAAGTTAATAAAAGCTGGTTAGAAACAAGCCAAGCTAAGGCTGGGCATTTATAATTAAGAATAAGCCTCTGTTTATAATTTATTCGGGAGCTGGGTGTTGGGCCCCCCAAAAGAGCAGAAACAAACAACAACAAGTCTTTGCTTTCAGGAAACCTCACAGAGTACTTCAACTTTCTGACTCAATAGGCTCCAGGTACATAAATTCACAGAGCAACCCTTCCTTGAGGGATGACTGAATGTATGTGGCTTTTCTTTGGAAGCCCATAATTGTGAATATCTCTTTTTATCCATTAGAATCCAACTAAACTCATCTCTCTCTCTCTCTCTCTCTCTCTCTCTCTCTCTCTCTCTCTCTCTCTCTCTCTCTCTCTCTCTCTCTCTGTGTGTGTGTGTGTCTCACACATACACACACACACACACACACACACACACACACACACATCCTTTTGTGACAGTGTTGGGAATTGAACTCAGGGACTTGTGAATGATAAGCAAGTATTCTGCTACTGACCTATATCCCTAACCCCTACCTTGTCCTCAAAGGAAGCCCTAACTGGATATACCATCACCATTTTCCTGGTACTATGATTTCTACCAGCACCTGGCACTTATACCACATGACCTTGAACTTGATCATGGTACTGTGTTATCCATCTAATATCAACCCACCTGTGCTAACTGTAAACTAAAGTTATATTCCCAGGTGCCAACATTCAGCTCTTATATACCTTCTGGTACTGAGCAGGCATATGCTCAGTTTGATTCACCATAGAATGGCTTCAAACAATAGGCAAGCACAGGACTAAAATCAGCCAGAGCTGGTTGATGCTGACCCAGGTTATTCTTCTACACCTGCATGCCTGCTTCTGTTTTTACCAAGCAGGAAATCGAGGCTTCATGAAACACTGAGGACACAAACCAGTAAACTCACTCATTCCTGGGATTCTTTAGGCTAAGCATCCTAAAGCAGCTAAATTCAAATATTTTGTCATAAATTGTATTTGCACACAATGTGCACAAATTAATCACTCCTGAATTTGGCTAACTTCAGGCAGACATCTTCCATCAAATCCTAGCAGAAAGAAAAGAGAGGAGGGCGGGGAATTGGGAGGGGGAGAGGGAGGCATGGACTGAGGGAGAGAGAGAAAGGCCTCATACCTAACCGATGACAGGCAGGGCAATACAAAGAGACAAGGAAAAGTCCACAAAAGAAAGACCTTGGATTTCTTTCTTATTATTTGGTTTTGTAAAAGGTTTTTAAAGTCAAAGAATTAGGTAGGTAGCAAATTATACAACTGGAGGGAGACAGGGGCCAAAATATAACAATTGTTCCTGCGCAGGTTCTCTCCGCACACAGCAGAAAGGAGGAAATCTGAATGAGAAAGGCAGAATTATTCTTAAGACCTCTCATACTACAAAATCAGGTGGTGAACAGTGTTACTAGCTTGGAGCTAAAAAAAAAAAAATCATTTCTGAAGTGCATGTTTAGAGTGTGTATTTTTTTTTTAATGCAATAAAAATGGAAAAGAATTTGAGGTAAGGTGGGGGAGGCCCTTCTGCAACAGCAGCTGCTTCTGTCTTCAGGCTCTGGGCAAAGATGTTTCGTCCCATCCTTTCAGCAACCCATTATCAGGCCTCTCTCCTCAGCATTATTCTCAAGCAACCTTATCAGACACAAGCATCAGCCTCAGATGCTGTGACTGGAGTCTTGTAATTGTCCCCGTTAGAGCTCAATAGCACCTTGAACCATCAGAGCAATCTCAGCTTTTAAGGAAAGGTCTCCACAAGGAGAAGCGGGGAAGAGAATTTGCCTGTGGCTATGTGCGCTCTTTAATAGCTAACTCTCTTCTGTCCGCCTGCACCACAGAGCCTGTGGAGAGGCAACGAGTCTCTCTATTTATCACTCGGGTCTTCCTAGCAGTGCCTGTTAGGCAATGATCATATTATTTATTACCAGGTGTGTGGTGCTGCTGGGGGTAGGGTGGGAAATGATTTCTTTAATGGGCCTTTCACAGATGTGGGAACTTGGGAGATCAAGGTAGGAAAAAATAAAAAAAGAATGTGAAGACACCAGCAAAGCGTTTGCTGGTCTGTGAGAGTCTGCACAGGAAAATAAAATTTATAGCACATATATATGTGTACATGATTAATTATGCAAGTTGAGGAGTCAGGGAAGAGAAGTGTTCTTCAGGCATGTGTCTATCTGCAAGTAAGTAACAGTGTTGGCAGAAAGCTTGGCATAGACCTTCAACTTTTAGCACCCTCATCCCTTAGAGCCTCAAAAAACATACTTTTTCCTGCTATAGAACTAACAGAAACTGGATTTACAACCAGAGGACTAATTTTCCAAAGTGAGAAAGTTCAGGACATGATCAGGAATATCAGGCCCTCGGAAGGCTTGTTCTTGAGACCCAGCATTCTACAGTCGCCTTTCCCCACGCCTTAAACGCTACCATAGCAACAGACTAGTTATGCCCAGTTATAACTCTGGAGTGCTAAGAAGGACCCTTGACAGAATCGCTCCTCCTGTGCTGTGTTCTAAATCAAGAGGCTACAATAGTAGGAAGGTTAGTAAGCTTCCATAGGAGCTCAGCCTGGGAGGTCCTTGACTCAGCAGCCCTCTGGGCAAATGAGAAGGGACAGGCACAGGTAGGTAGGACGTTCTGGATGGAGCTTCTGGACAAATGTCTGATCTGTTTATTCTGACTGGCTGTTAGAACTTATAGACACTGTTTCTCTAACCAACTGTAAGCTGGAGATGGTAACCAAGTCAGGGATCTCCTCAGGGCCATTCAGAGAAGTAGTTCTGCCAAAAGGATGGAGACTTTTCCTCTCTCCATGGAACCTGCCATTCTTTCTGTAAGTGGCCCAGCTGGTAAATATGTGCATTAATCAGGATTAAGTCCAGCTGTAAAGTACAGATGCCCAACTACAGTGACTTCAAGGGGATACACTGTGTGTTGTGAAGTCTGAGATTGGGATCTAGCGGATGCCATCCTTAGAGCATGGTGCCTAACCTCAGAGTTGTCTCCCATTTATAAAATCATGATTGTAGTCCTGGTAATCACATCAGAGTTCCAGTATGGAATCAAGGCATAGGAAAAAGGAAAGGAAGGAAAACAAGAGAGAAGGCAGAGAAAAGGTACAAAGAAAAGTGTAAAAAGGCACATGCCCAGTAACCCTCCCTAACACATGTGTCCTGGAAACACACATTGCTCAACAACTTCCATTGCTCAGGGTATCTTTACCCACCAACTTCAAACTGTATGCTCTTCTCCACAGTGGATATTAGGGAACAAATGGTCATTAGTCTTGAAAAAAACAAACCTAGGACCATGGGACCTGGAAATGGAATATTTTACCTAAATTGAGAGGATGCCTCTATCCCAGGAGACTTAGTCTCAGGTCCCTGAAGAAAGACTTTGCAATGGGCAAGTCCAGAGTCCAACAACAAGGACAGAGCCGTCACAGGTAGTCCTTGTTGGCATGGATTTCAGATCAGTGGATTATGTACCCTGCCCTCTCTGAGGCCAACGTCTGTAACAACTCTAGACTCATGTTACCTGGTATCCCTGTATCCATCTAACCAGTGGAGGGCAAGTCCAAGCTCACACTACATGTTCATTTCTTCAGTAGCAACTGATTCTTGAAAGCCCGTGTTTGGCCAAATTATCCTCTTAGATTTCCTGCAGTAACTAGCAACCAAGGATTAGGCCTATCTGTGCCCTACATCCATCAGGCCCTATTCAGTCCTTCTGAGTTTGCAGTCTGGTAAGACTTGCTTCTGCTTAAATTCCAGCCAGGACTCAAGTTCCAGGATCATAGATCTACACTTACTTTCTATGTCTAAACCTTCACCTTGGGCCTTAAATTCTTTCCATAATTCCTGGGTATGGACTTGCCTTCCAGAACCTATCACTGGCAACGATTCAGTCATGCTCAGTCCCTGAGACCAGACCTTCCTAGCTTTGGAACATGAATCTCCATATCCAATCTTCCATGCCCAAGCTTTGGTAATGGATAATGGACTCTGTCTTGGTTCCTGAAAAGAATAAATGATTGTGGTCACTGCCAAACATCCGTTATCAATTTGGAGTATTTCTGGATGATTCTCATCAGGAAAGCAGCTGTTAGTTTTTGGCCCCTAGGAAGGAAGTCTGTTCTGCTGTGGTAGGCACCTTGTTTAGTGCCTACTCAGAATAAAACTAGTTGAGCACCACTTAATAGAGTCAAAATTCTGATAAGTGGACAGATGTAAGTACTAGTGTGAAAAGTGCCTGGAGGGCCAGCAGTACGTATCATAACACAACTTTACATTTCTATCAATGATAACAGAAGTTATTTCCTTCCAAGCCCATCATCTCTACATTATAGAGTAAAAATGCCCCCGGCACAGCTGAGATTTCCTGTATATACTTGATTTAAGCTCTCTATAAGAACCTAATACTTTAGATAAGCCTTTGAACTTGAAATATCCAAATTATGCTTTTATATCTTGTTTCATTGTTCATTAAATATCTTGAGGAGACCAAGATTTTCTTTCTGGCTGACAGAGTTGATAACATAGAATTGAGGATTAACTTGTCTAACAGAGAAATCTAGAAAATTCCAAGAAACCTTGAGCATGCAATAGCATCGTTGTCTTCATATAAAATTCATTATTAAGCACTTACTTATATATGGTATTTCTGTGTTCATGGTGGTTTGTACAATGCTTATCATAGCTTCTCCACTCCGTCCTAAGCACACTATTCAAACACAGCCCAGCTTCTTATCTCCGTCTCATCTGAAGAAGGAGAAATGAGCCTTCGTCTACAATTGGAGTGGGCAGAAAGTAGGGACTAAGCCATGGAGAGAGAAAGGACTGCTGGATTCAGCAGCTCCTACCTTCCCTTTCATACTAACCTTGTCTTCTTTGGGCTTCGGTGAAATAAGGAGACTCACAAAAAAGCAATGTGACGGAGACTTCCAAGTGTCATCATGTACGCTCTGCTCAGCTAATGCTGATCGTGAGATGAACAGATGGTGCAGGCCTATGTCTAGCAGTGACCACAATTACCAAGTTTTCCTGGTTAGTGCTGCATGTCACGTCCTCAGTGTCTTCTTTCTGTGTGGAAGGCCGACAATAAGGACCCAGAAATGTAGGGCCTTATGATTATTCCTGCCTCCCTGGCTCAAAATGCTGTAATCTTGTTCATTTTTCAATCCACAGAGTGTCAGTAGTTAGGAAGCCTCTACCACCTCCCTCAATCGGCTTCCTGATGAGCACAGCCACCCAAACAGCTGGAGAGTTCTGGTGTGAAGGCAGAAGCACATAGACTAAAAGTTCCTGGTACCACCTGTTTGACAAGTGTTCAATGAACATGAATGTTTAATTGCCCCAGGGCTCCACCCGTGGGCCCTGAGTACAGAGTCTCATCACCACAGGGAGCAAAGATCTGGAGGGAAGGGGGGTAGGGATCCCTCAGGAGGGGTCTAGTACCACCTCAGTCTATAGCTGTAGGGGATGCATCCCAGCTCCACAGTCAATCCCAAGAATAGTGTCCCACAGCTTAATAAAAGAGCCCAAGGCAGAATGGTAATTCTTTCCTGCTTAAATCCATCATGCCATGGTTATTAATCAGAGAAGAGGCCACATGAACACCTAAACCAACTCAGTGCCCTTAACAGCTCTTCCTCCCTCACGCTCTAAAAATATCCTCTGCCACATCCCTCCCTTCCATGATGACATACTTCTTTCCCACTGATGATATGGACCATGTGCTTGGGTCTCATTTTTAATTTCATCCACAAAGTTATTCTCTCAGATTACCATTGTATCTATGCCCATAGCCAAGACCACAGCTCAGCCTAGGCTCCAGGGCTCGAGATCCCAGCTTCATGTTTAGACCGAGTAGAATTTCAAAGTGCGCAACCAAAACCAGAAGCTAAAACACGAGGACTCTAAAATCACCTTGGGCCACCTCATTCTGTTTTAATCTGGAAAACTGAATAGCAGCGCCAGAGCATTATTAGGTCTCTATCTTTTGTGAGTTAAGGGGAAGGGTAGGACGTGTTGCCTTATGTGCAACTATGAAGTCTAGCTAGCCTCCAAACAAAGGCAGATAGGTCCAATAGAAACCTGAAGCTGGGAATCCCAGACCCATGTAGGTGAGAAAGTGGACAGTTTAGTGGCAAGAATCATGGGCTCTCAGAGAGCAGCACTGGCTAATTAGAGCAGCTGCAGGCCATAGTTACTATGCTCGATGCTTTGGGCACACCCTCTGGCACCGGAGCATTGAGTTGCACCATAGTCTTTAACCTAGTTAGATTGCTTCTGCATTTCTACCACTCTCCCTTGAACTCAGAGTCGCTCACACCCATTAAATGCCCAACTTGGAGCAGAGGCCTATACAGACTTGCTGGCCTCTGGAATCTCTTGGCCAGAGAGGCCAGACCCTTTCAATCTATCCCCACTGTGGCTTAGGGGGATACACCTTCCATCTTTGCTGGGTCCTTGTAGGTCCACATACTTAACTACATCTTTCAGAAAAGCCAAGCAAACAAATGTGACCATAATACCATGTTCCTCAGAGTCCTGTAAAAGAAATACCCCACTGTTCCCACACCATAGCCCATAGTAAATTTGCATTTCAGAGCACTTAAAAGAAGTCAAATGGAGTTCAAGCAATTCACCTAATTAATATTTATACTTTAAAAGAGACAGAATTATCAGGTTTCTTGCAAGTTCTAGACAGTATGCCAGACACACCCATTGTTAGAATTTACAATTTAATGCTTACAAACACACTTAGACTTTATTCAGGTTTTTTGTTTTGTTTTGTTTTTGTTTTTGTTTTTTCTGATAGATGATGGGACTAAGAGTGAGAAAGTTCAAATAATTTGCATCATCTTACCACGCTAGGAAGTAGCCTGGCCAGTATTCAAACTACCTGGCTTATGTATGTTCATTCCTTGACTCTGTATTCCATGATGGGTATGATCAAGTTCACACTGATGCTATGACGGTATTGCCCACCCACATTTGCCTACCTGTCTGCGTCCAACAACACTGAAGAGCAAGGGTCTTCGCCTTGGGAAACGTAATGATCCTAGTGAACTGATAGTAGTTAAGGCAATACTTTTTACCCTTCCTCTAAACTCAAAAAAGATGGAGATCTAGTAACACTCTAAGGCTACTGTTCAGTTTTTCCCGATTAAAACAGAATAAGGTGCTTTTAGATTCCTCATCCGCCTGACACACAGGGACATTTTGTATCTTTTCACTTTCCCATGGAAACCAATGCTTATGCCCCACCCTAGAAACGAAGATTTGGTTTTCATCTCAGCTTCCTAAGCAAAGAATCTACTTTACTATAATAACATTTGCTAAAAGTTTTGGCTGTCACTGCTCGTGGTTCTTAAAGGGAAGGTTTTTGCACCAAGAAAATGCAATGGCTGGCCTTTGGGTTCAGGATCCAGTCTCCAGATTGGCTTCCCCATCTTCTGTTGTTCTTAGTAGTGAGCTGAGCTCATGGTACAGTATAGATTCCTAAACATAGTTAGGTCATCAACTCAAAAACCTTTGTGACATCAGGAAAATGAGTACCAGGCCTGGGAAGTCCCACATTATAGCCTCAAAGCTGATGCAAAGCTGAACATGACCCATAGAGTTTGGGTGGGTCAAGGCAAGTCCAGGTAGTTTTCTCCAACTCCAATCCCAAAGTTTAGAACAATGCTCAGCACACACAACACTTGGATGCTTGGAAATGAGAAGCTGGGTTTGTAAACACAGAAGTTTTCTTCAAGTTCTTCCCATCCTTGCTACTGTCAGGTTCTCAGCTGTCGTCTCTGCCACCACCAATGGTGAGCTAACACTTACCTAACCATAGTCTTCTAGACTGTGGATAGGCAAACAGGAACCACATCTGCCACAAAGCCTGATTTCCACAGTCTGCAAGTTATGGGTGGATTTAAGTTTTTAAATGTTTGGACAAAACATAAGTTAGATGCATTCAGTATGTCAAGATTATGTAAGGTTCTAATCCCAATACTGTGCCTGGAGTGCTGTAGTCCAGTGGCATGGGTGAGCAGTTGAGACAGGTTGCACAGTATGCAAGGTCTGAAATATTTCCTCACACTTTTGCTTCTTAAAAAAGTTTCTTGACCCCTGTTCTAGACCATAGGTTCTCTAGGGAACCATTATACTCTCACCCTATTGAATAAAAAAACTGAAATTGGGGCTTAATGTCTTAGGGTTACCATTGCTGTGATAAAGCATCATGATCAAAACAACTTGGGGAGGAAAGGGTTTATTTAACTTCACTTCCATACCACTGTTCCTCCAAAGTCAGTTAGGGAAGGAACTCAAAGAAGGCAGGAACCTGGAGGCAGGAGCTGATGCACAGGCCATGGAGGAGTGTTGCTTACAGGTTTGCTCCCCATGGTTGACTCAGCCTGCTTACTTATAGACATTTAGCTCCATGATAGTACCACACACAATGGCTTGCCTACAGCCTGGTCTTATGGAGGCATTTTCTTAATTGAGGTTCCCTCCTCTCAAATGACTAGCTTGTGTCAAGTTGACATAAACTTTCCTGCACATTCAGCAACCAGTTTCTGTGGCCTTCCAAGTGATGCACCTGGAATTTGAGGATCACTAGCCTGAGATAAAAGTGGGAACCAATCTTTGTTAAACATTTATTAAGTACTGACTCTCAGCTTTTCTGCTAAGAAAATTTAGCCTGTTATGTTCAGAGGTTGTAATACTGTGGCTATAAAGAGGAGAGAAAGGACCATATCGAGAAAAGAGTTCTCGATGGCTTTTGTTTCTATTGCCAAATATCTACAGGATTTACAAAAAAAAACCAATCAAACAAACAAACAACGAACAAACAAAACTCGCAATCCCGAGCAAGATAGCAGAGCATCCCTCCTGGGGCACAGGGGTGGGGTGTGTTGGGGAATTGTGGGCTTTAAGGTAAAAATGGGTCCTTAAATATTTGATTTTCTTTCCAGTCACTGGCCACCTTTCTATTTGGTTTGGGGCTGAAATTAGACAGCTTGTAAGTAACTGGAGAGGGTGTTTACCCAGAGAATTAGTCCAGCTTTCTTTGTGCAGGGGATTAGCGCCAAGCAGTGGATGAGGCTCCGTTTCAGGTTAGAGGGGTTCCGGGTTTGCTAGCTCCAGGCCAGGACTAATTATCATAGGATGGAAGCCATTAAAGGGCTTAACTACCAGCGCCCCCCTTCCAGCACCGGATTAGCCTTTCGCCTGCAGCTCTGGGCCGATAACCATTCCCAGGTCTGTCTGCCCTGGGCGGCTATGTGAGCCCCAAAAGGCAGCTACTTAAGAGTTCCCACTGCACACCACGTGGACAGACTGGGGAGGGCGGCGCTCCCACCTGTGCAGCTGTAGCTCTGGTGCAGGTGTGGCAGCAGCATCCCAAGCGACCAGGCAGGGAGCAGGGGCGTGGCTGACCCAGCCAGGAAACAAGGTTGTGGGAAATAAAACCACCCCCACTCCCAACCCTCCCCTCCCCACTCCATCCCACCCTGCACCCCCTTACCCCTAACCCCCCCCCCATCCCCGCCTGGGATGAGGCAAGTAAATTGCTTCACTTTCCTGAATCTCCAATAGGAAATCAAAACAAAGTATTCTCTAGTTAAATGGCTTGGAGCCTGGGTGTCCTGGCTCCATTAAGGACACAGTGTGAGAGCTGACGAGGGAGGGTCAGGGTGACAAGCCTGCTGGAATGACAGGGCTCACAGCTTTTCTTTTCCTTCTTCCAGAACTTTCCAACAGGAAGACCACGTTTATTGTTGGTAGCATTACTGGAGGAGTGAACAAAAACAGGTTTGAGGAGCGCTTACAGTCACTGTGTGGCCCAGGACACCAAAGCTCAGATTGCTACCTTTCCACTGACTGCCTCCAAAGATAGGTTGTTTGGGGCAGGTTGATCTCTAACTCAACATGTAGTCCAGCAAAATCTTGAACTCCCCTGGTCCTCACGCCTCCACCTCCCAAGTGCTGGGAGTATAAGCATGCACCACCATGCCTGCCTCTTGGGGTTATTCTGATTAGAGAAACTCTTGTTTTCAAAAAGTACATAAATGGTGGTTACCAAAATAATACAGACAATTTTGGGTTGGTAGAAATATGGGTGATCTTTTAAATTTTCTGTGTGTTTGTAAAAGTCTGTAGTCAAAACGTACAAAATATTAAACCAAACCCCACACCACTTAGACTCTTGTTTTATCCCTTTGTATGGGTAGAGAGGTCTCATGTTGCCCAGGACCACTCTTCAGGTATGTGAAGTAATCACCGGGGCCAAAGCATTGCATAGAAGGGCTTAGAGAAAAAAGCTGGCTCGGAAGTGGGACCTGAATTGTGGGCTTCAGGGCTACATTGCTGCTTCATTTTTCCATGGAGACAACGAGATTATGAGGGCTGTTTAATAAATCTCAGTCAACTATGGCCACTGTCATAATCACTCCAATTATTCTGGTTAGTTTTATAAAATCAGCTGCTGTGGGATGCCTTTCTGTATTTTGTTCCCATTGGTTAATAAATAAATAAACTGCTTTACCCTATGGCAAGGCAGCTTAGAGGCAGGCAGGAAAGTCAAGAGACAGGAAAGAAAAAGGTGGAGTCTGGAGAGACACTAGCCAGCCGCCCAAGGAGCAACATGTAATGGGATTCAGATAAAGCAACAGAACACATGGCAAAACACAGATTACTAGAAACAGGTTAATTTAAGATATAAGAGCGAGCTAGCGAGAAGCCTGCCGTAGACCATACAGTTTGTAAATAATGTTAAGCCTCTGGATGATTATTTTATAAGCGGCTACAGGACTGCAGGGCTGGGAGGAACAGAGAAACCTTCCCACTACAATCAACTTTAGTAATTTGAAAACATACCAAGAATATTTTCAGTTGCCAATTTACTTTCTAAATGCTTGAAAATAATCTGGACATGGAAAGGATTCCACAATATGTGGAAACTCTGGATCTCCATTGTATCAAACAGAAGCACAACAGTGGGTTGAATTTGTAGATGTAAAGACCTTGCCCATGCTGCATTTGGCACTCAGTTGGTCACAAAGCACAGGCCCTCGCTGACATTTTGCCAAGTGATTAGCCCTTTGTGATATCCTTTCTAGGACATGCCAGTTTTGATTCTGGTTTATGAGTCCAGGAGCTAAGAGCAATTCAACTCAATTCATTAAACATCAATTGAGTGCCTACAATGTGGTACCCACCATGCCAAAGGATGATAAGGCAAGGTCTTGCCAAAAACAGTGAGCAAGAGGCAGCTCATCCTAGAAGACTTGGAACAATTATATGACAGTGTCCCTATGACCTTACCAGTCTGCTCACATCCCACCTCCGGGTTCTATGGAGGATTCAGCTGACTGAGCTCAATACAATCCAAAAGGTTAAAAAATGAGTAGTGTTTTTGGAAAATTGTCAGTCTCTGAGGTTTGTTTTAATCCTGTGCATTGTTAAGCAAATAAATAAACAACAGAACTGAAAAGAATAGAATGTACTTGGGCTATTATTTCAAAAAACAAGATATAAAAATCAGGCAATGGTAAGAAAATCAAAGTCAGAATGAACTAGTGTTGACTATTGAACATAATCGTATTTGCATCCCTTAAGTGAATATGTGTTGAGCAAATTCCATATAAAGGAATAGTACTTGCTATTATAGAACTGAAAAAACAAAAAGAATAAAAGATGAACTCTAGACTTATGTGTAGTGGTTTAAATGAGCATGTCTCCCATGGGTTCAGATATTTAAATACTTGGTTCCCATTTGTTGGAACCTTTTGGGAAGGATTTGGAGGTATGGCCTTCTTGGAGGAAGTGTGTACTGAGGGCAGGCTTCCAGGTTTCAAAAGCCCGACCTGTTTCTTTCTGCCTCATGTCTGTGGATCAGGATGTAAGTTCTCATCTACTGCTCCATTGCCATGCCTGCCTGCATGCTGCCATTCTCCCTGCCATGATGAACATGGACTCTAACCCTCTGAAGCTGTGCACCCCAATAAACTCTTTTATCAGTTGCCTTACACAAGGTATCTCTTCACAACAATAGATAAGTGACTAAGACAATATTTTGGGTTGAAAAATATACATAAATAATTATAATCAAAACTAGGCTGTAGCTGGAGAGTTTTCTCTCCTGGTCCCACCAATCTCCAGCAGTCTGACAGCCCACTTATAAAATAAACACACAGACACTTATATTATTTAAACTGCTTGGCCATTAGCTCAGGCCTATCATTGTCTAACTCTTACTCTTATATTTAGCCCATTTTTATTAATCTATACTTTGCCACATGGCTCGTGGCTTACTGGTACCTTACATCTTCCTTGTCTTGGCAGCGGCCTCTCTGTCCAGTCCCCTCTGCCTTCCTGTTCTCTCAATTCTCCTGTTAGTCCTGCCTATACTTCCTGTCTGGCTACTGGACAATCAGTGTTTTATTTATACAGAGTGATATCCACAGCACTAGGCTATGATAACTACCAAACTACAAAGTACTGTAGAAATTTGAAGGAAGGTAATTTAACAGAATCTGAGATGGGTTCTGAGAGATGGAATGACTTGAATTGGGCCTGTTCAAGATTGGCAGAATAAATAATTCTTCTAAGTTTTTCAGGCCAGGTGTTTTATCACAATGACAAAAGCTGAACAACACATAGTAATGAGAGCAGAGCACACGATGTCACACATGGAGATACATAAAACAAACCGAAAGAGCAACAGAGAAAAGGCAAAATGCCTAAAGAGTGTAGCTATCAGGTTATGAGGAGCCCAGGACAACTCACAAAGATGAAAAGAATCTTTTATTCTAAGACTTTTCTCTGAAAGGAATACTGTGCATGTTTTAGAAAAAGAATACATGCTTTAGAAAAATAACTTTTTAAACGGTATGTATGTATGTATGATATGCCTTTGCATGGATGTGTTCACATATGTGGGGCACACATATGTCGGATATGTCTGTGTACGTGTTTGCATGCATGTGGAAGCCCAAAGCTGGTATCAAGTATCTTCCTGGGACACTCTTCATTTGATTTGTTGAAGCAGGGTCTCTCACTGAACTCAGAGCCCATGGACTTGAGTTAGTCTAACTGTCCAGCTTGTCCTGGGATCCCCTATCTCTGCCTCCTGAGTGCAGGGATTACAGGCAGCCACGACACCTACATGGCTTTTACATGGGTCTTGGGGATCTGAACTCCAGTCTTCACACTTACACAACAAGTGCTGTATCCACTGAGCCATCCCCTGAACCCAGATAAAAGAATTTAATCCACAAGGAGTGCATCATGGAAGGGACATTGATGTTTGGAGAAAATGATAAGTATTTGGGCAAGCCGGGCGGTGGTGGCGCACGCCTTTAATCCCAGCACTCGGGAGGCAGAGGCAGGTGGATCTCTGTGAGTTCGAGGCCAGCCTGGTCTCCCAAGCGAGTTACAGGAAAGGCACAAAGCTACACAGAGAAACCCTGTCTCAAAAAACCAAAAAAAAAAAAAAAAATTGGGCAAATTCAAAAGTATTGACTAAATGAAATAATAATAATTATACAGTAAAATAGTAACTGCATGACAGAGAGAGACAGAGACAGAAGCGGAAGAGAATATTAAACAACAATAATTAAAGTAAGGAAATTGAAATTGGTGCATTTTTGCATTGCTCACAACCAGAAGTATTGCTCAGTTATTTTCTGTGAACTCACACAAATGCCAAAAACACAGGAATAGAAGGCAAATTTTCTAAAGTGTTATAAAGAGAAGTAAATTCAAAGAGCTCACTTTAGAAAATAGAAAAAAGAAATAAAGATAATTAAATAAATATAACAATTAGAGTAAGATTACGAAATTAAAGTATTTAAAATAATAGCTATAAATGTATACCAATGTGATTCTGGATGTAAAGGAGAAAAGCTGAGACTCAAGAGCACACTTTGAAGACCAAATATTACAGATCAAAAGACACTTTAAAATAGTTACAGAAATGTTAAGAATATTGGTATGGAAATAGATGCTTCAAATCAAATGCTGGGAAAATGAAAGGCAACATAATTTTACTAACATAAGAAATAGACTTAATGGCAAAAAAAAAAAAGAAAAAGAAAAAGATACAGGGAATCAATAGAAAATGGTTAAAAGAACAATTCAGTGGGAAGATAAAATAACCCTGAACCCAATTTCAACTAACAATCTTAAGTCACAAAACAAATTAAGCAAATTAAAAGTGGAGATTAAAATCCTCTACATTGTATCTTGATTCTCAGTAATTAATGTATCAATTAGACAAAAACATTGGGGATACTGAAGTGTTACTAATATAAATAAAACCTTGATTTTAATTGACATGTAGTTTTATACCCAACGTCTCCATAATGTGTGACCATTTCATGCATATATGGGACATTCATAAAGACTGACTGCACATGGGCCATGAAATAAGCCTCAGTGCACTGAAAATCATATTGTCTAGAAAACATGTTCTGACCAAAATAAACAAAACATGATAAAAAGAAGTCATGGTGGTTCATGCCTGCCCGCACTTGGGAGGTGAAATCAGAAGGATCAGGAGTTCAAACCAGCTTCAGCTACATAGCAAGATCAAGGCCAGCCTGAGCTTCATAAGATCCTGTCTAAAACACCTCACACATATAAAAGTAATAAAACAGTAAATCAATAAGGGAAATGTTATATAACCTTAAGTATCCTGAAATTTATATAAAGATACAAATAAATGTATCATAATAAAAATATTTAGAGCTAATCAAGAGAACAATAACAAAAATTTAAATAGTTAATAAAATAATACAAATTTAAAAAGGAAACAAAATAATGTATCCTTGGATTATGCTGCTAGAGTAAGACTTTGGAAATTCACAACTTTAAGTTTCTGGGCAATGATGGTGGATTGGCCTAACTTCTTTTAAAACCACTTGAAAATTGACCAATAAGGTTGAAGTGAAAGGGAAAAGGTAAGGCAGCAATGTAAGATTACAAACTGGCCACCGCAGTAGGAGCAACCCCCTTAATACCAGAGGTGTGCTGAAACAGTAGATATTTACAGAGTCAATATTCCCAGATGAAGGAAAGTCGGGGGCACAAACATTTTCGGCACTACTCTTTTTCTTGCGGCTTTTACTAATTTGAACATTGTGAATGAAAGGATGAAAGCTACGCAGAGAAAAGTGGCTGAGAGAGGGTCAGAGTGAGCAGAGCTTTTAGCTGGTTTATGGGGTTGGGAGAAACAAAACATCTCTCATAAAGGACAAGAGGCCCTCCTAATGATCAGCCCCAATTTTCTCCTGAAAACCTGAAGGATTAGTCCTTGGGAGTAAGAGTGAACTAGGAACACAAGAACCTGTAAAAAGGAACCAACATAAAGGGAAAATGCCACAAAATACTAGAAGAAAACTATGACCTATTATTTATCCTTTTAAACTATAGCCCTAGTAAGAGGTTAGGCTAGGAATATTTTCAGTTATTTCTAGTACCAAAATCTTACACCTGCCCGGACCTTTTCTCAAAAAGATAAGGGAGCATATGCTCCATCGAAATGAGGAATATAAAATTAGGAATTCAGATAGATTTGTGGCAGAAGAAAGCCCCTGAATGACAGTCACAGGAGTTCTTGGCAGGACAGTGAAGGAGTGGGGACAGCAGTCTAGACTGGAAGAGGTTGGAAGTCTTTAGAGGTATTTATATAGGAAGGTGAAATTAGTGTGTGGTGTGCCTGCAGGTACCAAGAGAAGTTTTAGATCACTGGTTGAGAGGATAAATTAGAACAGACGACTAAGCAAATAAGAAAACAAGAAATCATAAAGTTCAGGCATAAATGCAAGAAAATGACTCTTATGCTACAAAATAAATACTTGACTTCTCTGCCAAGGAAATTAGGTAATCCTATAGTTCCACCACTAAATAATAGAGATTTAACCAAGTAAAAAATGAGCTGTATGTAGAGGTTTGAGTATAGAGGACAGGAAAGGGAATAAAAAAGTGACGAATCTTCAGTTTTCAAAGAAGAAAGTGACAAGCAGTGTCTGGAAATGGAAAAGTTGAAAGTAGCAACATAATCACATCCTCCAGAGAAATGAAGATTTAAAAGGTACCTAAGAAGGCTAAAACAGATGTGTGGTCTTGAAGGAGGATATTCTGGCTTGCTTGCTTGCTTGCTTTTTTACAGTGACTTCCGGGAAAAGTCGTTTCTCTAATTATATAAATTTTTATTTGGTAAACATTTAAAAGGAAAGCATGGAGGTGAAGAGATGGCCCAGTGCTGAGAGTGTGGACCACGCTTGCAGAGGGCCCGAGTCTGGTACCCAGCACCCTCATCTGGTGACTCACAACCACCAGAGACTCCAGCTCCTGGGGATCTGACACCTTCTTCTGGCCTCTGTGGGCACATGGACACAAACGGACACACATACACATAAATAAAACAAATAAACCTTTAAAAATTCTAAGCACATAGCTAAATAAATTGGAAAGTTAGCAGTTTTTAATGCCACTGGATATGTGTATATATTATTTACCGTATATACTGTAAAGTTAAGGGCATATGTGATATATAAATGTCTAACTGTCCATATTCCACACTTAGCTCACAAATACGGCATACTTTTTTCATTTCTTTTTTAACAATAAAGCTTAAGCACATGTCTACTACCAAGCACAAAACTGCATTCTTGTTTGATGTGGCTGCATGGCATTCCATTGTAGAGATTTGCTGTCCTTTACTGATCAGAGATACAGCAATAGACTTATGTCCCCCACCTTTTTTTGCAATTATTAAACTTAAAACTTATTTATGTAGTATGCATGCACATCTGGAAGTTAAACTCTTATACATAAAATTGCTGAGTTGAGCCTGCCAAACTTCCCTCGGAAGAATTTGCATTGAGTTTCTACCTCACTTGACAGTTGTGAAAATATTTACTTTCCAACTATTCAGTACATTCAAAAAGTTTGATATGACAGATAAAGCAAGGTATCTTGCTTTTATTTCAATGCATGGGTTTATGATTATATGTCAGGTTGTACTGACCATCACAGATTTCCTCTGGTTGTTTATTATTTTTTTATGAGTTCATAGTTTATGTCTAAAAATTTGATCCAAGTAATTTATTTAATGTAATAAATAAGGAATTGGGGCTTACTTTGTTCCAAATGGCTATCCAGTTTCCATAACATCATTTGTTGACAGTTCTATCACTTTTAAACTAATGTATAATGCCACATTTCATAAATCAGATTCCTGTGTGTGCCAGGTTCTCTCTGAACTGTCTTTTCCCGTGATGTCTTCTTCATGTGCTAATACTACATAGTTTTAATTATAGTGAATTGTATGCTTACTATTTGGCAAAAAAAAAAAAACCTTATAACTAATTTTTTTATTTAAAAAATTTCCAGTTGTCTCTCGTTTACATTGTGTTTCTTTGCTGTGAGTTCCTTTCTTTGTATTTGATTCCAGAATATTCATAACTGAGCAACTTTCAGAAGCGTTGTCAGACAATTTCAATGTCTGTCTGTGTCAGGTCACAATTGATGTTTACCGATTGCTTTTCCCAGGCTTGTTGCATTTTGTGTTCTTCAGAGGCCATGTAATTCTGATTGTACCCTGCATATTTTGAGTATCATATTAGGAGACTCTGTGTTGTTTCTAACCTATAGCAGTGTGGATACTTTTATTTCACAGTCTGTATTAGTTGCTTCTCTGTAGCTGTGATGAAAGAACCACGGCCAAGGCAACTTAAAGAAGGCTCCAGAGGGTAAGAGTCCGTAATGGCAGGGGAACGTGGCAGCAAGTTGCAGACGTGGTAGGTGGCGGCATTAGTTACTTTGTATCTTTGATTGCAAGGACAAAGAAACAGAAAGAGCAAAGAGGAAGTGGGGAGAGTCTATATACACCCAAAGGCCACCCCACCCCTCACCCGGGGAAGTACTTCCTCCAGCAAAGGTTCCACAACCTCCCCAAACAGCGCCACCAGCTGAGAAGCCAGTGTTTAAATATCTGAGCCTATAGGAGACATTCTTATTGAAATCACCATCTAGTCCATTAATTTGGACGGTTCTGGGTTAAAGCTATCACGTGGCTGTTGCGAGGCTCTGGCTCCAGCATCAGTTTAAATGTCAATGGTGTCTCAAAGCTATTTGCAATACTCTCACTTGAACTCAATAGTTTTTGGTCTTTAATCTGACCAGCTCCCTAGGGTTCGGCTGGTCTTTAAGCCTATGGGATACAAACTAGGAACAGATCCTTCCACGTCCAGTTTAGAGGTGAACACAGAAATTCATCAGAGATACGTGATGTCACATTCCCAAGTTCCTCACTCCAGGGTCTCTCCAATACTTTTCATTTCCCAAGGGCCCCTTTCTTAAGTTCTCTGACCAGAAAATGACCAATTCCCTTACTGAAGCCCGTTGGCTAGCCACTGAAAGGCAGAAAAAGGAAAAAAGACATGTAACCAGGCTTGACTCTTTCTTCTTGGAATAGTAGCTTTCTTGGGTAGAAAGAAATCTCCCAGTTTTGACTCTTATAAGCTCCCATAGCTATCATGGTTGCTGCTGCCCCAGGATTACCTGGGGGCTGGCATGCAATAAAATGGAAGCAGGAAAGTGAGGGATTTGTGCAGTGTCTCTGAACACTAGGGAACTGGCTTTTCTTTTCTCAAGTGAGATTTAGAAGGATTTTTCTGAAGCTCTCTGTTTGTATCCCCCAGTGCTCACTTTTGGGTTTCTGCCTGTATTAAAATAACATGGAGCGAAAACAGATGAGAACACACACACACACACACACACACACACACACACACACAGAGAGAGAGAGAGAGAGAGAGAGAGAGAGAGAGAGAGAGAGAGCGTAAACTCAGCACTCCTTTGGAGGTGCTCAGAATTCCACCATTCTTATCCAATCTACCTTGTGCGATTTCTTTGTCAAAATCCTTGGGCTTGTAAAACATTCTGTGAAGGCTAAGTGTTTATGTAGTAGCAGACACTGGGAAGGAAAGGGTGGACTGACTTAGGCCGTCTTACCCAGAATCCAAACTCCTATCACTTTTACTTTTCATCTTTACCTTGTATCATCCTGTTCATCTTTTTTCTCCTAAGAATTAGCAGCATTCTTGAAATGCTGTAAAACCTAGGTGGGATGAAATGTACAGAGCTTAAGAAGATAATGCCGTGTTTTATTTGTTTGTTTGGTTTGCTTTGGCTCAGTAGTGCAGGCAGGCCTCAGACTCACAGCCTCAGCTCCTCGGCCACCTAGTGCTACAATTATGCCTAAGTGCCAGCATGCCTGACTTGTTTTGACTGCACTCACGTGATCACCAAGCTACCCTAGAAACAGTTACCGTCATTCCAAAACCTGAATTTACTTCCTGTCTCAGCGAACCTTCAGTCCTGCTAAGAGTAGCTACTAATCGTTTCGCATCACAGAATTGTCTCATCTGCTCCAGCACGTCCTGTACAAAGCATCATTTACCACGTTTCCCTTTGGTAGTTACTTCTTTTATGTCTGATCTGTTGTCAATATCATTCAAAACAGACTTTGTTTCGGGGATTTTTTTTTTTCAACTGCCGGTGTTCCATTTAGATCTTTTTAGAATTTCCGTATCTTTTCTGATAGCCTCCATTTCTTCATCCATTATATAATAACTTATAAATTATTTACCATTCTTATTACTACTCCAACATACAGTTCACTCATAAATTTGTTTCTATTACCTACTTTTTCTCTTAAAAATTTCTCTCTTTCTCTCCTCTTTTAAGATTTACTCTTTGTTTATCTGTGTATGTGTGTGTGGGAGGTGGGATTTCTGATAAATTCCCCAGGGATGCTGAACTGGGATGACAGAGAATTGTTGGTTTAAAATTTGTCTTCAAGAAACCAAGTACAGACAAATCTACCACTCTTTCAACAGACTTCCTGCCAACGTGGTCCGTGCTTCCTTGTCTTTCCTGGGCCCAGAGTGTACTGCCTGCACACCTCAGCTTCTCAAACAAGGGATGTAATTCTCATGTGTGGGATGAGTCGCCTATCAGACAGAAACCTGCAGACTTCCTGACATCTTCACTGGCCTGCAAGTATTTTCCCTCATCGATGTCCACTATGAGCTTTGGTAGCAATTTTCCATGGCTTTGCCTCAGTCTATTTCTCTTAACAACTTTCATATTATTTGAAAGGTTTGTCCACTGTCTAGAAATTCTGAATTTCATTTTCAGCTAATTACATAAAAGATATGGAAATGGGAACACTGTCTTAGTACCAGGAAATAAAGTTACCAGTATTGCTTCTACACCTACTTTAATTCCCAATATATTTTATGTTTAGATATACCAATCATTTGTCTCTCTTAATGTATCAGTCAGTATATGTTAAGGATATATACAGTAACAAACATTCCTACGAATCTTAGTAACATTAAACAGCAATTTTTTTTCACTTACTTTGTATGTGTGTTATAGCGTGGTGGGGCCAGGTTAACAGAGTAGGTACATTGTAAATACTTCTGCTCACCAAGCCAGATACAAAATTAGAGAGAGCAAGGTACAGCAGAATTCTTAGATCCGTTCACATCTTACTCAGCAAAGCAAATCTTTTTCACCTTCCCAGGATGGTCGATGTGTCCCTGTTTGGGTCTTCATCGTTAGCTAGCTTCTCTGGAGTTGTGGTTTGTTGTCTGGTTACCCTTTGCTTTACATCTAGTATCCACTTATGAGTGGGTACATACCATGTTTGTCCTTCTGAGTCTGGATTACCTCACTCAGGATGATATTTTCTAGTTCTGTCCATTTGCCTGCAAATTTCATGATATTGTTTTTCTGTGCTAAGTAGTACTCCATTGTGTATATGTACCACATTTTCTTTTTTTTTAATTTATTTATTTATTTATTTTATTTTACAATATAATTCAACTTTACACATCAGCCATAGATTCCCCCGTTCTCCCCCCTCCCGCTCCGCCCCTCCCCCCAACCCACCCCCCATTTCCATCTGTATTGCATTGATTTTCGACAGATCTCAGCTGTGGGGAACTACTTTAGCAGATATATTTCTTATTACTTCTTATATACTTCTTATATTCATTCCATCTTCTTAATTCTTATTTAAACTTACATTTACAACTAGTATCTTTACCTCTTACAAGCTTATTACTGTATGTTTTAGGACTACCTTAGATTCTTCTTGCAAGCTTATATTTTTAAAGGAACTCTATGGATCTATTTTACAAACTTATATAGGGCTACCATTAGCATATATTTAACTTAGTAAACACCTAAAGATTTCTTAACACAGATCTAACAAGACAGAATTTTTACAAACTCATATATCTTATTTTCATCTTTTTCTACTTCTTACTCTTAATTATTATCACTATCTCTATTAGAAAGATTCTCTTAACTAGACAGAAAGTACGTACATCATTTCTAAAGTTTAGAGCTTATAGTCAACACCCACAACAGCCCTTCCACAGTTCCTTCAGAGAAACCCCTCTCCAACTGATTCCACTCTCGCCCTGCACGGTCCCTTCCTCCCAGATACAGAGCCCCAGACATCCCAGGCTGCTCTGCTCCTCTGCTAGCTGCTTTTGGAGGTAGGGGCTTTCTTTCTCCCCAGATCTGCCTCAAACTCTTAGCAGCTTTCACAGGTCATGCATTTTCTGGGGAGGAATTTGTCCCTTCTATTTCTTCAGATGTTGCTGTGGGTTTATCTATTGCCTGAGTTTTCATGGGTGTGTTTAGCTTATTTAGATTGGATTTTTCCTTCTAGTGCTTTCTGTAAGGCTGGGTTTGTGGATAGGTATTGATTAAATCTGGTTTTATCATGGAATATTTTGTTTACTCCGCCTATGGTGATTGCGAGTTTTGCTGGGTATAATAGTCTAGGTTGGCATCCATGGTCTCTTAGTGTCTGCATAACATTTGTCCAGGACCTTCTAGCTTTCATAGTCTCTATTGAAAAGTCTAATGTTATTCTGATAGGTTTGCCTTTATATGTTACTTGGTCTTTCTCTTTTGCAGCTCTTGATATTTTTTCTTTGATCTGTACGTTTAATGTTTTGATTATTATGTGGCAAGAGGACTTTCTTTTTGGGTCTAGCCTATTTGGTGTTCTGTAAGCTTCTTGTATCTTCATAGGTATTTCTTTCTTTAGGTTAGGAAAATTTTCTTCTATGATTTTGTTGAATATATTTTCTATGCCTTTGAGTTGGTATTCTTCTCCTTCTTCTATCCCTATTATTCTTAGGTTTGGTCTTTTCATGGTGTCCCAGATTTTTTGGATGTTTTGTGTTACGACTTTTTTATCTTTAGTGTTTTCTTTGACTGACGAATCTATTTTCTCTATTGTGTCTTCAGTGTCAGAGATTCTCTGTTCCATCTCTTGTATTCGGTTGGTTATGCTTCTTTCTGTAGTTCCTGTTCATTTAGTCAGGGTTTCTATTCCCAGCATTCCCTCAGCTTGTGTTTTCTTTGTTGTCTCAATTTCTTTTTTCAGATCTTGGAATGTTTCTTTCATCTGTTTAATTATTTTTTCTAGGCTTTCTTTGCTTTCTTCCAATTTTTTGTTTGTTTTTTCTTTCATTTCTTTAAGGGAATTTTTTATTTCCTCTTTAAGGAAGTTTTTCATTTCCTCTTTAATGGAGTTTTTCATTTCCTCTTTAAAAGAATTTTTTATTTCCTCTTTAATGGAGTTTTTCATTTCCTCTTTAAGGGAATTTTTTATTTCCTCTTTAATGGAGTTTTTCATTTCCTCTTTAAGGAAATTTTTTATTTCCTCTTTAATGGAAATTTTCGTTTCCTCTTTGAAGAAATTTTTTATTTCCTCTTTAAGGGTATTTTTTATTTCTTCTTTAAGGGCCTCTATCATCTTCTTAACGTCATTTTTAAGATTGATTTCTTCTGTTTCTTCTGCCTTGGTATGTTCAGGAGCTGCAATTGTAGGGTCGGTAGGTTCTGGTGTTGTCATATAAGTCTTTATATTGTTGGCTGTATTTTTCCGTTGGCGTCTACTCATCTCTTTTTCTGCTCAGTGCAGATGGTGTAAGACCCTAACCCTTCAGGCTTACACCTCCAAGCCTCAGAAATGAGAAACTTAAAGCACCAGGAAATGAGAAACTAAAAATCTGGTTCCCTGGGCAAGCTGACCACCCCTGTTCTCAGTCGGTGAGGTGTATTCTGGTGCTCTGGTTTGGTGGTTGGGTGATCTTGATAAGTTCTTTTGAGAGCTTCTTGAAATACAGGATCCAAAGACACCTCTTATTCCGTGGCTTGCTGTATAGCTG
This sequence comes from Peromyscus attwateri, assembly GCA_902168425.1. Lineage (NCBI taxonomy): Eukaryota > Metazoa > Chordata > Mammalia > Rodentia > Cricetidae > Peromyscus > Peromyscus attwateri. Next base: position 21,153 of record CABHPP010116682.1, on the reverse strand, counting down.
GGTGGCTGGCCCCTGATGTCCTCCTCCTTCTCTGGCTCCTTGATCCTTCAGATTCTGGGGAGCTACACGGCGTCCTCCCTCGTTGCCTCTGTAGTCACAGCTGCATTGATCCCTGCCTCGGAGCTCAGGTCCTGCCCCATGCTGCGCTCTCCACTAGTTCCCAATTGAGAAGCAATCAGCAAGGTGATTAACATCCACTGTGCGGGTTCGGGCGTCCCTGGATCTTGTAGCTCCTCTTCTTGCGTTCACCCAGCTCTGTAGCGCCCTGAAGGGTCACCCGGGGAGTCCCAGCACTGCTCCTTCCTTGTGCACACTACGACCACGCTGCTTGCTTGTACCGCGATCCACTCACCCGCAGGCCTGGGAAGACCCCGAGGGAAGGATCGATCCAAACTGCGGATTCCTGAGGAAGGCAGAGAAACTTTGATGCTCTAGCCAGCTTTTCTTAACTTAAATTAATCCATCAATCTTTTGTCTCTGAGTTTTTTTATCTTTCTCTTTTTCTGTATACCTTTTTTGACGTCTTTCTTTGTGGGCCTGTTCCTCTTATTTCCACATCAGTTCATCATCCAATTTTGCTCTCACTCACAGCCCACCGGCAGCAGCCGCCATCTTCCTTGCCCCGCAGCTGCTCTGTACCACATTTTCTTAATCCATTCTTCAGTTGAGGGGCATCTAGGTTGTTTCCAAGTTCTGATCATTATTAATAATGCTGCTATGAACATAGCTGAGCATGTGTCCCTGTGGTATGATTGAGCATTCCTTGGGTATATGCCCAAGAGTGGTATAGCTGGGTCTTGAGGGAGATTGATTCCCAATTTTCTGAGAAACAGTCACACTGATTTCCAAAGTGGCTGTCTCCATGCGTAAACTGGGGATAAGGGGTGGGCAATGGAGGGTAGAGAGTAGGGGATGAGAACATAAGGGAATGGGATGGTTGAGCTGGAACAGGATGGAGTAGGAAAGCAATGAAAGAGATAACATGATAGAGGGAGATATCATGGAGATAGAGAGAAACCTAGTGCTAGGGAAGTTGTCAGGAATCCCCAAGGATGACCCCAGCTTGAACTACTAAAAATAGTGGAGAGGGTGCCTGAACTGAACTGGCTTACCCCAGTGATCAGATCGGTGAATACCCTAACTGTCATCACAGAGCTTTTCTCCAATGACTGATGGAAGCAGATGTGGAGATCCACACCCAAACACCAGGCAGAGCTCCAGGAGTCCAGTCAGAGAGAAGAGGGACTCTATGAGCAAGTGCATCAGGATCATGATGGGGAAACCTGCAGAGATGACCAAACCAAACTAGTGGGAACTCATGAAAGTTGGATCAATGGCTGGAGCCTGCATGGGACTGGACTAGGCCCTCTGCATGGTGATACAATTATGTAGCTTGATCTGCTTGGGGGGGGCCCTGGCGGTAGGATCAGAATCCATCCCTGGTGCATGAGTGGGCTTTTTGGAGCCCACTACCTAGGAAGGGACACCTCATGCAGTCTTGATTCAGGGGGAAGGGCTTGGACTTGCCTCTACTGGATGATGTGCCTCCCCATGGGAGACCTTGCCTTCTTGTGGGGAGGAGTGGGGGGGTTGGGGGGGGGGGGTTGGGGGGGGGGAGAAGGGAAGAGGGGATCTTTGGTTGGTGTGTAAAATGGATGAAAAATTTTCTTAATAATAATAAAAAAATCTTGCAACTTCAAGTGAACAAAGAAATACAATCCTATCATGTTCCCATCAAGAACATCCCTGATAGCTCTCATACACAGAGTTCCCTATGGTAGATCTTGAATCATAGACTGAGTGTATCTAAAGATCAGGCTTACTGTAAGTGCTGGTTACTTTTTTTTTTTTTTAATCAACTTGACATAAGCTAAGGTCATCTGGGAAGAGGGCACCTCAACTGAGAAAATGCCTCCAGCAATTTGGCCTGTAGGCAAATCTGTGAGGACAATTTTATTGATTAAATATTGATGTGGAAAGGTCCAGTCCACTGGGGATGGTGCCACCCCTGCGATGGTGGTTTTGAGTGGCATAAGAAAGCAGGTTGAGCAAATCATGAGGAACAAATCAGTGAGCATGGCCTCTGCTTCAGTTCCTGTCTCCAGGTTCCTGCCTTCAGCTCATGCCTCGCCTTCCCTCATGATGGACTATATACTGTAAACTGTAATAAACCCTTTTCTTCCCAGGTTGCTTCTGGTCCTGGCATTTTATCACAGCAATAACAAAGCAGGACAGTGGAAGTTTATATTCTGAAGTTGCACTTCCCATCACTGCAGGATTTCAGGATCTCAGGAGGTTGCACATGTTCCCATGGTTCTGGTCTCCCTCCACTCCCAGACCCAAAGTTATGGAACATATGTCCACACCTGCAGGTCCATGGTGGGAGAACACACATAGGCATCTGCATGTCTTGTTCTTTCTCAGGCAAACCCTGGTTTTACAACTGAATCAGAGCAGTCACTTGGCAAGCAGAGCTCTTGGGAAACTGCAAGACACTTCTTGGCATCCTACCACTCCCTGGCAAGCTGAAGAGCACACATCCCAGGCAGCCATCTCACTCTCACTCTCTCTGTGTCAGTTCCAGGAAACACAAATTTACATCAAGCTTAAAAAGTAGCTGAATTCCAGGACAGCCAGAGCTACACAGAGAAACACTGTCTCAAAAAAAAAAAAAAAGTAGCTAAATTACAAATTTAGAATTCTTGAAAATGAGTCCCCCGGGGAATGGGAGTAGAGTCTTGACCATCCAGAAAGCCAGCTCATCAAGAAATAATTTGTCTGTCATATTCATGGCACCCTCTGGGATAGATTTTTTTCCAGTCCAGAACATGGCCAGGAGGCCCTCCTGTCAGGTAAAGTCAGCCCCAGATTCCAAATCTATTTCCCTCCCAGTTTTACTTCGGATTCACATGTAGCTTTGCTGCATGTGGCTTCTTATGTTTCAAATACTCAGTAAACTTAAATATGAGGCCTATAAATCCCATTTCATATTCTGCACAAAGCCCCTAATTCAAACGCCAGCTTCCCCCTAAAATCTAGGCTAAGTCCACTGTGGAGGCTCTGGTGGACTGTGAAAAGGGATGAAAAGCAGAACAATAAAGCTGTCTACATGTCTTTTCACTTGAGGCCATTTCAGGAGCAAAAATTAATCCTGACCTTGGGTGAACGTCACTGCAGCCAACGCTGAAGGCATGCTTTGTCACACAGATGCTATAGTGCCAGCAAAGACTACCAAAAGAGCAGTAGGTGAGGCTGCACTTGAGTAGCAAAGCATTCTTCGCTTAAAAAACAAAAAGCCAGCCCCTGGCACTGATGGAATTAAAAGCTGTATGTAGACCTGGAGAGTCTCCTGGAGAATATGGGTCTTCAGGACTCTCAGCAGTTCTGGGAATCTTTCCTGCAGTTTTCTGAGGTGTCTGTCATACACACTGTGACATCTTGGCTGTTGGACTTGTTTAGAGGTAGAGGAACATGGATGAGCACCACTGGACTTTTGCTAGTCACTCTAGATGGGCTCACAATGATCAATGTGGGCTACACACACAGAACAATTCTTCCATCCAGGCTCTCAATGACCGAGAAACAACTACAGTTTCATGTTATTTTAAAACTCATTGTTGGGACCACTGGCTTCCTTAACTTTTAGTTTTTTTCTAAAAAACTAAAACTTTTAGTTTTAGTTTTAGAATAACCAGAGAAGACTTTAGGTAGAAGGAAATTTTTTTCAGCTGTATAATTTTTCGTTTTGTTTTGTGTTTTTTTTTTGTTTTGTTTTGTTTTGCTTTTGTTTTTAGAAAGGGGTCTTACTATGTAGCTCTGGCTATTCTGGAACTCACTATGTAAACCAGGCTGGCCTCAAATTCATAGAGATCTGCCTGCCTCTGCCTCCTGAGTGCTGGGATCAAAGGCATACACCACTATGACCAGACAGCTTTAGGATTTCAAGAGCCAATATACAAAACAGTCCTAAGCATAGGCTTTGAAAGCAGATTGTCTGGGTTCAAATTGCTCTGCTCTGTGCCTTGGATAAATGTACGAAACTCTCTGTACTATTGATTTCTGTAAAATGTGGGCAACAGTCCTGTCCTTGTCACAAGATTATTATGAGAATTTAGTGTGTCAATATACAGAAAGCTCTTAAAACAGTGCCCAAGGGTGTTTAATGCAGCTTAACCATTATTATTGCTATTATTTATACTTTGTAGGACAAGACACAGGCTAATTACATGGTACTCAGTTTGCTTCCCATCACATCTTTTATTTTATTCAATCCTCAAAATAACATTAAAACATTAATGTTGCTCATGTGTTTATTTTTCCTGATTTATCTATTTCATTTGCATATTCAGTGCACACTTATTGAAGACCTACTACGTGCCAGCCACTGTTCTGCGCTAGGAATAGAGCTGTAAAGACAGTGGCAGAGGAAAAGTTCTTCCTTCATGAATCTTACAGAACAGGGACAGAGAAACTACAAATAAGTACAGTACACAGATCCTTAGTTCACAGGCAGTAAGTATACCACGGATGGGAACCAAGAGGGTATACCAGGAGGGAGAAGCCTGAGGTGTTACAGTCTCAAGAGAACTAGTGAGTGACAACCCCCACCCCAAGAAGCTGAGATATGAGAGACAAAGGATTGGAGGAATGAGACTCTAGCTCTGCAGCAGTGCTGGCATCCTACCAGGCAAGATGCCTAAATCAAGGTAGAAGTGGGCTTGGGGACCTTTGAGAAAAGCCAGAGCCATATAAGTGTGTGAACACGTGTGTGACAGGGACCCAGAGAAAGTGGGGCTTATGTGGTCTTGCAGTTTCCTCCTGTTCTGATTGTGGGGCATCGTTAGGTTTTAGTAAGGGATTAAACTGATATAGGTTAACATTTAAATATATTTCACAGAAGGGTTTATCTACTATAAAACCATGATTTTATGCATTTTATTTGTTTTACTATTTCGGGCAGAGGAGTAACTCTGGAACCTGCCCTACCCCTTCCCCCACAGCTTGGTTAGAAACAGGTGCTTGTCAACATATTAATGTTATTGTCTTTTCTAATATTTCGTGTGTGTGGAGTTCAGCATTGCACAGTCTTCTGTGCCGGGCTTCTTTCATCCCCAGCATCGCTTTTGAGAGAGCTCCATGCTGCTGTTTGCATCAGCAACTGTATGGGTGCACCAGTTTGTTGGTTATTTTGAGAGGCTAGCATTTGTAAATGTTTCACTGAGATTCGGCTGCCATTCCTTAAATTATACACAATTAAAGTTACAAATATCTGAGTTTTGCAATGGTATATACCTGAAGTGGTATGACTACAACCCACATGTTTCCTCATACCTTATTATAATCTATTCATTTCAACCTTCTGCACTCTATACAGAGCAGCTTTTGATTGGCTCCCTGAATCCTCTAGAATTGTATAATGCATACACAATGTATACTCCGTTCTGCCTGATTTTCATACAGAATGAAAATACATGTCCAATCAAATGAATTTTCTTGGTGGCTCTATCTGCAACAGCTGAAACAACCTAAAAACAATCTAGGTGTATGAATGAATAGGCAAATTACGGGGTAAACATATAATGAATACTATTTAGCAATGAAAAATGAATACCTAAAGCATAGAAAAAAATCTCAAAATAATTATGATGAGTGAAAGATAACATAAAAAATACTAAGACTAAGGAAAAAGGGAAAATTTTACTACAGACTGTATGAGTCCATTTGTGTGAAATTCCATGTGTGCAAAATGAAGACTACATTTTCAGAAATCAGGTCATCAGTGGACTGTGACATTTCAGGGGGATGTATATGGCCACTGCCTTGCCTGTGATAATAGCTTTGTAAGTATAAAAATATACTAAAAATAACTTGTGCAAATAAGTATATGTGCTTTATTGTATAAGCCTTTATTCAATAATATTTATTGAGAAAAATGCTACTAAAGTAGGCCAGAAGGACATTCCAAAATCAAAGATTAGTCATGCACAACAATACATAGAAATCAGAGATGTAACTTACAAGACCAGAATGAGGAGGAGGTCAGTTAATAGAACAAACAGTACAGGGGAAGTATAAGACGATGGAAATGATGCCTATTATAATTGAGGAAACAGCTGTCCAAGCATCTACATCTGCTTTGTGACTGTGGCAATGGCAGCATGGCCATATACACCTGTGTGATGACTGTAGTAATGGCTGCATGACTGACTAGCCACATCTGTATCCTGATTGTGACAATGGGTGTGTAATGTCTACAGTTGTCAGAATTCTCACTGCACTCTACTGTCCACTTACAGAGGGTTTTTTTAATTGTAAATTTTTAAGCTTTAAAATTTTTTTAAAAATTCTCAAAAAAAATTTTTTTACTAGGGTACTAATAGAGACACTGTATATGCAGAAATGAATAAGAGAGGGAGTGGGTATAAATTCAGTGGAGGAGATAGAAATAAAGTAATTGTGACAGGGGCTACACTAAAAAAATTGCTTTGTGTGTGCACACACAGGATCTATGTCAACTTGAGAGTTCCAGGAAGTCTTAGCTAAGAAAAAAATATTGGGGCTGATACCTGAGTGACATCAAGGGACACGAAACTATGAACAAGGGCAGAACTTTCGCACATAGGGAATGGCTAGCATAAGCAGGTGGGGAGAAGGCCATGGGTCTGGAGCAGGTGCAAGGGAAGAAGCTGTGTAAGAACAAGACAGCTCTACTGTGCTTCCTCTTCTGACTTCGCACAGTCTTAAGCAGTAGAATCATTAGTGTTTGTGATGCTGTGGATCAAAGCCAGGGCCTTGTACATGCTAGGAGAGTGCTTGATTGCCCAGCCACACTCCCAGCCCACGATGTTAATCTTGTCACTGTAATTATAAGGTAAAATGAAAATGGTTTCCCTCAATGGTCATACTTTTGGACTTTTCTAGGACTCAAATGAATCTGTAGTGGATGCTTTAGTATTTGTTAATTAATATATTTGCTTGTCATGTGATTCACACAGCAAACACACTACTTACTCTCCTTGGAAGCCATCCTGTACTTTCTCATCCTCAAGTGAACATTACATGTGGTGTGTGTGGTGGGGGCATGTGATGGCAGCGGTGGTGGTGGTGGTCGAGCTCAGGGCACACTCCTGGCTTCTCGTTCTTTCTTAAATCATACTCATCTTCCTTCCCTATCTCAGTGAGAGGTCCTTTGACTTTATGGGTTTGATGTTCCCTACACTCTGAATTCTGGAGCTCTTACTCTTGACTCTCTGACAGGTAGAATGTCATTTAAAAGGAAAAGTGGAGGCTACTTGTTAAAAATTTCCTTGGATAAACTAGTCCCTAAAAAATGCATCACCTGTCTTTAGATGCACAGCAGGTGCCCCTAGATGCCAGACCTCAGTGACATGATGCCATGGAGCTCAGAGTTCAGCTCTCAGTGAGTCCCAGGACTTGGAGCACATTATTTAACCTGTCTTGTCCTGTGTTTCATTTTCTATAAAATGGGGGTGTTAACCAAACCTGCTTTACAAGTCATGTCAAGAACCAAGATAAATAATATCTGTGGAGCAACTGGAACAGTGCCTGCTGCATTTTCACAGAACACTTGAAATTTAGGCCACAGTTGTTTTAAGAATTTGCAATACCCCAGATGCTGGCCCTAAAGATGTGAGGGTCTGTCCACAGTGATGTGCTCTGGGGCCCAGAGACAAGGGCTAGTCAGGCATTGCCAGATGTCAACATGAACTACAACTGCCCAGAATCAGCTCTGCACAGGAGGGCCATCTCCGAGCAGTATTGACCGGGCCCTCATGAGTTGCCCATCTTTTTGTTTGACATTCGATTAAAATCACAGCAGAAATGAACTGGAGGTTAGGGCTGTGTCAGTTCCTACTTCTCTTTCACCGCATTATACTAGCATCTTGGGATTAGGGCCATAGAAGGACAGTTTTTATAAGATCAGTAAATAACCTTCACGGAGATGAAGAATTAGTACATCAGGGATGGCGCATCATTAATTATTCTCCATTTCCACAGGGGACAGTGAAGTAGGACTCAGTGTTCTACATGCAAGAAAGAGTTGGCTAATGGGACCACTTCCTGACAAAGCGTTATGATATTCTGGAATGTATCACTAAGTGTGGTGGAGAATTTTCTTACTAGAAACACAGAAGTAGCAAAGATGGTTGTCTGTCTGGGATGGCTGACTCAGTCCTGCTTGCTGGCAATGGACAAAGAAAGGTTCCCAGTAACCGTGGAGGATGTGTTGTGGAGAGTGGTACCCAACAGGGATTCCTGTTCCATGCTGGAAGTCCTGGGTGCTGGAGCTGCAGAAACTCGGTTGTCAGGGAGCTCAGGGGATGGAACCAAATACCCTGGGCACTGAGGTACAGGGGCAGTCAAGACCAGGGAAGAAAAGTAAATGGCCAGGGTTTTCCAGATATCGGAAAGCTGAGACGTGCCCAAGGCTGAGAGTTGGGCAGGAGCTGACTCCTTCAGCATCTTCAAGTAAAGTGAGCCGAGTCTTCCTAGTTTCTGTTGGAAATGGCTCTGAGTTGGCCCTTCTGCTCACCTGTCCTAGTGACTGGCCTAAGGACTTGATCACAAGTACTGGCCTCCAGCGCTTGTAAGAATTTAGTGAATCAAGAAAGGATAATTAAAGAAAGTCTGCTATGAACAATTTACTTGCCTCTAAGAAGAACAGCTCTGAGGAATCCCACCCCACTGATGGAGCACACAATTAACACACAGAAAGACGAAGAACGACCCTGGCTAAGTGACGGCATATACTTATTTTACTCCTCCATACATCAGCTCCCGTTTCTTTACCAAGTTTTTATTAAATTTATCTATTCCTGTGTGTGTTTGTGCACCCTTGCACACATGCACTCATGTGAATATCGGAAGACAGCTGGTAGGGGTCAGTTCCTTCATACGGGTCTCCAGAATTGAAGTCGGGTGGTCAGGCTTGTCGGCAAGTGACTTTACTCATGAAGCCATCTTATGTGGCCAGCTCTGGCTTCTGTAAGGAAATGAGATAACATCCAACAGTAGTAATTATAGAGTGCAAAGATCGCAATGAATAATAACTCAATACATTGCGGTTAAGTTTTATTACTGTTGTTCTGTAACCTTGCACGTGAGGACCACAGAATCCTTCCTCTTGCCTCATTCACCTGTCACATCTGCCAATTCGGTCTTTTTATGAAGGAAGTATGACAAGCTGCCTTAATTTGCCATGGGACACAAGATTCATTTTATCAAAACCTCTGAAAAGCAGGGGGAGGGGTTTGGGGCACAACCCTCAGCAGCCCTGAAATACCGGGCCTCCGGAAAAATGAACTCCAAGAAAGGAAGGGTAAGGAAGTGGAAGGGAAGAAAAGAGAGTCGGGCCCCAAGGACAGTTTATGGGCTGCTGTGGTGACAAAAACCGCTTCCTTGTGTTGTCATGTGTTGCTAACAGTATTTAGTGCCAGTTCAGTTTTACAGTTCTATTCATAGTGATTAGAAATACTTCATGCCAATATCCCTTACTTACGTTGACTGTTACAAATGCCTTACCGAGAATGCTTCTAGAAAACGGAAGAGCAGCCAAAATCCCAATGTCGTTTCCTAGATTTGCACAGCGGAAGTAGCTTCTGATTTTTGGTACTCTATAAGGCATGCAATATCTAGTGGCAACTTTTCCATCTCTCTAGAGTCCATTCAGACACGGAATTTATCACACAGACAAGCAGACAGTACTCTGAGAACGGTGCAGAAGAACCCATCACTTTCTTTTCAATGAATTTCAGTGGCCAACACAGTTCCCCACTCCTCTGAGAAGTTGACCACAGCCTGTCCCTCACCCTCTCAGTTCCACTTGGCCCCTTCTCACCTTTTTTTTTCTCTCCTGCAACCTTTTCAATCCTGCAGTCAACATAGGAAGAGCCCTTCTTCCTGGTCATTACAGGTTCCTCCAGCTCCTCACCAAGTCTTGTCCTTACTATCTTGAAAATGAGTGGTTTGGGAAAAGCATGAATATCAGAAACATTTTATCCTGTGTGTGTGTGGAGAGAGAGAGAGAGAAAGAGAGAGAGAGAGAGAGAGAGAGAGAGAGAGAGAGAGAGAGAGAGACTGTCTGTCAGACAGAGACTGTCTGTCTGTCTGTCTGTCTGTGTATATGTAGGAGTAGGTATGAGAAATGGAAGTTCCGCGCCAGCCTAGGCAGCAGTCCGTCGTTTCATATCTCAGTCACAGATGGGTGATGCAGGCTGTTTTGTTCTCTGTCCAGCTGCTGCCTCCAGTAACATGTGGAACAAATGTCTCCTTTGGACGGTGATGAGGCAGCATGGATGTGTCTGGAGCATCATTGCATTTGGACTCTCAGCTGGTTTTATTTCCTATTGAACCTTTAATGGAAACGCATACACAGCAAGTCAAGGCCTGTCCCTTTTCCCTTTTTTCTTTTTTTTTTTCTTTTTTTATTTTTTTTTATTTCTTCCAGGAGTGCTGATGATAAGGAAAGCGATGTCTAAATCTTCTTAATGGTGTTTATGCAAGCAGTTTCGCTTAGCTGCAGACTGCACAGCCCCCTCCCAGCTCCCCTCCCCTCCCATCGCCCTGCTAATATTGCTGCTTCATTCCTTTCCCTGTTGGCTATTACTATGGACTACAGCAAATCTAAAACTAAATAATCCCCTTAGTGTCAAGTTTTCGGGGCTGAGCAAATAAATCTAAGGAAATGCATTATCTAGGTGGAGGAGGCTGTTGTGAGGGAAAAGATGAAAGCTATTTTATTTTAAGGCAGAGAATAAACTGTCGAACACTTGGGGCGCAATTGTAATTTTGAGTATTGTCATTTTATCTTACTTAACTATAGGACATGGCCCTTCTTTGATTGCAATTAAAATTTCCCCCAAGCTTCTAAAGGCCAAAATTAATAGAGGTCTGGTGAGCTATGCAAATTCCTTCTATTCTACATAGTTCAGATATTCTTTTTTAACACTTTCTTTTTATAAAATCTTTACAATAAGTACCATATTTATGTTATTTCCACCCCTCCCTCCTCCAACTCCTCCCATATTCTCCCCATCCATTCTCAAATTCATAATTCATGACATCTTCTTTTAAAATTATTATTGTAGGAGTCCATTTAGCATTGCTCATATGTACATGTGTTTAGGACTGACTACTTAGGATTGTACAAACTATAAGGAATCTCATCCCTGGAGAAAACTGATTCTTCTTTTTTTCAGCAACATTGATTTTCTGTAGCTCTTCATCTAGGGGTGGGACCCTGTGAAATTTCCCTTGTCCACATTGGAATGTCAACTGATATTGTCATTATTTAGGTCTTATTTAGGTAACCATATTGTTGAGATTTCATGGGTGCGGCATGCCTGTCATGTTTTAAAGACACTATCTAGCAGCAAGCATTGTGGTCCTCTGACTCCTACAATCCTGCCTTCCTGTTCCGCAATTTACCAGAGCCCTGGGTGTAGGGATTATATTGTAGATGTACCAAGTAGGGCTGGACACCACAGCCCCATTTATCCCCTGCATTTTGGCCAGTTGTGGGTCTCTGTAATAGTTTTCATCTGCTTCAAAAAGAAGCTTCGTGCATATAAGGATGGGTATTTAGAATACAGTTAGAAATGGTATTGGTTTAGGAAAACAGCAGTAATGGGTTCTCCACTCAGGTCTTATGTCCTCTCCAGCTATTAATAATTGTCTAGGTTTACAGTACCAGGCATGAATTCCTTCGTATTAAATGGCCCTTAAGCGCAATTAGAAAGCTGTTGGTTCCCCCACAACATAAAAGTGCTACTATGACACCATTGGGGATATAATGCCAGGTCAATTGTTGTTGTGGTCCATACCCTTTTCAGCTGGGTAAGAACAGTGATTGCATTTTTCTCCCTTAGCAGCTTTTAGCATGTTCTGACACTATAAAAGTCAGTCCTCAGAAATGAGGATTCCAGGTCAGTTCAAGCTTGATTCCTCCAACTCTTGTGTCTGAAGTGTGTGCTGTCTTCAAGTCCTAGGAGGCAATGAAAGGCAATGGCAATAGCCTATATTGTTTAAAGAGTCTCTTGGACTTCCCTGACCAATAACTCAAAGGGTGCTTTCTCATGACTGGCACTGGGATTTGTGTTAAACAGTCTATGGCTTTTGAGTGGAGCATTATCATCCCACATGGCATAACTCCATATAAACTTTATTAGACATAGACATATATGTGGTGTGTGTAGAATCCATATAATATGTATGCATTTTTAAGTAACTTATGAAATAAATTTTCCCTGTGGCTTTTTCAAGCACCCTCAGTGTTACTCTCCTGTCTCCCTCTCCTTCTGCTACCTTCCCTCCCCCTCCTCAGTTATAACCCCACCCCCATTTCATCCTCAACTCTACTTTCGTAGAGTCCAGACTTTCTGATGAGAACAGGAGTCCTGGGAACAAACAGTAGCTGCTTGACTTCTTCTCGTCCCCCACCCCCACCCCCACACCCCACCCCGCTTTCTCACACATAGGCTAGGGATGGGGCAAGAGCAAGGCCAGCAGCTGATAGAAAAACAGGAAATTCCATTCACCTTGGCTGCTGGGTCAAGGAGCTTGTCACTTAGTGGAAGCTACACCCACCCTGGCCACCCATCTCCAGGTCAGCTGGGCCAAGAGTGAGGGTCTGAGAGAACTGCAGTGACGTTGGCTCCCATGTGGTTGGTGGCACTCCCTCCTCATACTGGACAGTGGGAAAAAACTAGTTCCCAGTCAACTGTTAGCAAAAGTATGGAACTCTACAGGATACTGCACTTTCAGGTTACAATGTTCAGTAAGTACATGCTGGACTTAAAATATCTCCAACATATAATGTGTGGTGATATATTGTGTACCCCAATATATTGTGTACCCTAATAAACTTATCTGGGGATCAGAGGACAGACCAGCCACTAGATTAGACATAGACGTCAGACAGTAGTGGTGTACACCTTTAATCCTATCACTCGGGAGGCAGAGATCCATCTGGATCTCTGTGAGTTCGAGGCCACACTGGAAACAGAACCAGGCATGGTGGCACACACATTTAATCCCAGCACTTGAGATCTCATGTCTTTGCTTGGGAAGCACACATGCCTTTGATCCCAGGAAGTGACTTGGCTGGGTGGAGAACGGTATATAAGGTGTGAGGAGACAGGAACTAAGCAGCAGTTCAACTGAGACCCTCAGGGGTGAGGACTCAGGCTTTCAGTCTGAGGATTCGTGGAAACAGGATCGGCTGAGGAGTTGGCAAGGTGAGGTTGGCTGTGGCTTGTTCTGTTTCTCTGATCTTTCAGCTATCACCCCAATATCTGGCTCCAGGTTTGTTTGTTTTTTATTAATAAGACTGTTTAGCAATTCATGTTACAATAATGGGTTTGTTGACTTGCAGTCTCATCATAAGCTGAGAGGCATCCATATATATTACACAGAGGGGGACAACATTCTGGGCTGTGTAGGATCTGTACAGGCAAGAGCATTGGGCAGCAATGCACAAGACTCCACCACATAGCCCTTTTAGCTAGTGACACATCATGTGGGAGCATTAAGAAGATCATCAGGCCCTTCCTTAACTGAACTCTAGAAGCAGGACTCACTTCTCAAAGTTGTGGGACAATTCTAAAGACAGAATAAAGGCTTGGGAAGAAGACTTTGCACATCCTGTTCCAATGTGCATAATGGTACACATGTAACTAACTGGAAATTTTGAAAAGATGAGCCCTTTATTCTGCCCTAAGAAAATGAACTGGGTCAATCAGATTCTCAGCATGTTAAGGTTGCAACTCCATATAGTCTCTACCATAACTCAACTCTGCTTTTGCAGCGCAAAAGCATCCATCTGAAATTTACAAAAATGTGTTCCGTGGAACCTTATTTGTGAATGCTAAAATGTGAATTTCATATAAAATTTACATGTCATCAACTATTATTTTTCCAACAACATTGGTCATTTGTATTTATATTTTTACTTACTATGGCATTAATCTACATATTATATCATTCAAGAAGCCAAAAGGTAGACAGCTACTGGATTAGTTAATTCAGAAGCACAGTATTCAGTTTGTAACTCAGTCGGTCCTTTTGGGGACCATGGTCACTGGGCACAGGTCGGGGAAGTGGCCGTAGCTCCAAGCATCCCATCGTTGTCAGAATCTATTGAGCTTACGCCTGTGACAGAATCACCTGGAAGATTTGGTCAAATAGTAGCTGCTTCCATTTCCCAAATTCCAGAGTCAGGTGAAGGGGCCTCGAGAATTCGTGAGTTCTGTTTCTTTTTTGTTGCTCATAGGCAAGACTCTTTACAACAAAAGGATGTAAGGTGAAAATCAGCAAAAGAAAAACCACATGGAGGGAAGCCTGCAGAGAAGGGAGCCAAGTGCCCAGGGGTCCCCTCCCTACAGTTTCACTGTCAGACATTTAATTTCTTCACCAATGCATTGCAACAACTGTGAGTGAGCTGTTTGCTTCTGGGGATGTCTTCTCTCTTCCCCCCCCCCCACAAGCTGGGAGGTAAATAGAAGCGGGAGTCTTCAGTGTCAGCTAACACCCACCCCCTTACCTCCCTGCCCCATGGAGTCAGCAGTCAGTCTTGCTCTAGTACTTAGGGTTAAGGGGGAGATAAAATCTGCACTCATGAGCAATTTTATCAGCCTTTCTTTCATGCTTTGGCTGGTATCTGATTTAAACCAAGATTTTCTTATTCTCTAGGAAAATTTTTATGATCACACAGACATAGCTAATTATTTTATTCCTTCAAATATTAAGGTTGTAATAAGCCTGGTCCATGAACATCAGGTTCTAGAATAAGAGAGGGTTTAGAAATAATAAAAATAATATCTCATTCTGTTATTTCTTCAAAAGACTCAGTCCTCCACAAACATTTTTATTATTACTTTCACATCCTGCCTCAGTTGAATTATATTGGGTCAGATAATTTCCTCAAGGCCATACAATGAAGTGAGAGTCATGAGGTTTTACAATGTCTACCCAAGAAATATTCTATAGTGAATAAACTGTGTGTGTGTCATTACTCAGAGAATCTGAGGATCACTTCCCTAAGAAATAGCCATCCCATAAATTAAGACTCAATATGGACTCAACTCCCCAGAAACAGTATAAAATCCTGGAGAGAGTGACCCTACTAAATTATCTTGGCTGCCCTTCCAGCCTGTACTCTTGGCTTTCTGGAACTTGAAGGCAAACATCAGCCATTGTTTCTAGTAAACTAGATTTGGGAATCGGAATTTTAAATGTAAATGGTTACATTATGATTCCCTTCTTAAACACAGAGAGACAGGCAGCAAGAAGCAAAACAATGACTTGTTATGTTTTGAAAAACAGTCCTGGATATCTCAGACTATAACAAAACCGGCACAAATTAACCCTCCCCCTCCCTGCCCTGTACCTCCCGAAAAGGTAGATTCGGTGACCACAGAGTCACATTAAGGTTTTGGTAACTGGAATGATGCTTGGATTACTCAACATTTGCATATTTTAAAAAAAGAATCTTAAAAGAAGCCATGAGTTTGAAAGAGAACAAGGAGAGGTACATGGGATGGTTTGGAGGGAAGAAGGGGAAAGGTGAAATGATGAAATTATAATCTTAAAAACAAAAGAAGTATTTCTAGAAGAATCAGATTAACTCCTTCAAAATTCATTCTAGCTTAGAACATGATGTCAGAACAATCATCTTAAAGCTGTGAATTCTAGGTGTGTGGGTGCATATCTGTAATCCCAGCACTTGGAAAGCTGATGCAGGAGGATTGCTGCCAGTCAAGGTCAGCTTAGCTACATAGTGAATTCAAGGCCCACCTGGGATGCATAGGGAAACTGAATGGGCAGCTGGAGCAATAGCTGAGCATAAAGTGCTTGTCAGGCAAGTACAAGGACCTGAGTCAATCCCCAGGATCCACATAAGGAACACTGACTGGTAAACCCAGAGCTGGGAAGGTGGCCTCACTGCCAGCCAGCCGAGCTCACTTGAACTCCAGGCCAGTTAGAGACAGACACTACCTTAAAAAAGAGGTGGACAGCGCTTGCCAAATGACACCTAGGCTCGCCCTCTATAAGGAATAAGATTACATCCTAAAACAGTTGGCGTTTTTTCATCTGTGCTTCCAAGTACACAGCTGATGATGGAGTTGATGTTTGCTGTTTTTCTTTACAATAAAGTAGCCAAGATAAGGCAGGCCCCAGAGTAGAAATGTGGTGATCTCAGTGCCTAGGAAGGACTCCTTTGATGCACAGAAACTTGCCTCAGGGTCACAAGTTACATCTGGTGAGGAAAACCTTTAGTAATGCCACAAATCCTCAAGTCTCTTTTCTTCCCGGTAAATATTGAGATCTTTCTGATGCAGCCACAGCAAAAGCACTCAAATTTGAAGTCAGGGTAAAATGGCAGAGCAAGTCCTGGTTCTGGCCTAAACCAGCCTGACAAGTAGAGCGCTGTGCTATGTCCCATTGTAGACATGACTAGTCAATCAAAGAACTCTTTCCTGCTACCCACAGAACACCATCTCAATCGTCTCTACAAGAGCCTCTAGCCAGGGCCTGTCCTATTTATTTATTTATTTATCATTGAATGTGTGTGCCATTATGTATGTTCACATGTGTGGAAGTGTGTGTGTGTGTGTGCGTGTGTTGGGTGTTTTCCTCAATCACTTGCCATATTATCTATTGAGAAAGGATTCTTCGCTGGAACCCAGGGATCACCAATTTGGCTCATCTCAGTTTGCTCTGGAGATGTTCTGTCCCCAGACATCATAACCTCGGCCCTTATGCCCATGGGTCAGGCACTTTACCAGCTTCTCGTGGCTCCTTATTCCAATTTAATAGGCACATATAGGCTCTGGATATTAAAAATATGGGTAGTTTTAGTTGAACTGTGAAACACATTAGATTTTGAAGGCTAATATAAACGATAATGTAAAATGATTCATTAATGATTTTAAATACTGACTGCATATCAGAATAATAGTAGTTCATATATTTTGAGTCACATAAAATATTTTAAAGTTAATTTTGCCACAGTTTCTTTGTCTGTTTTCAATGTGATACACAGAGAACCTCTTTAAGGTACTTTGTAATTGTGTGGATGACATTGGTTAGGACAGCCACTACCAGGAGGACAGTGTCCTCACAAACATGGAACTACCATTCACCGTGACAAGCGGAATAGCCCTGTCATGTTTCTCAACTATGGCACTAAATTAAGACCTTCTACCTTAATTTTAAAAGTGGTTTTATTAAAATATTTTGTTGCAAAACATTATTTTTTTTAAATGTAACTGAAAGGTAATGTATAGGGAAAGAGACTGACCCCATAGATTTGGAGATTGAGTCATAGTTTTGATGGGCAATGAAAAAGACCATGAAGGAGTAGGGAGGCATTTGGTGGAGACTTCATTCTTCATTAGTCAGAGAGTAAAGACCAAGATTGCCAAGGAGCATGGATAATGTCACACAGGGCTCTGTGAATCCAGACGCTGCTCCCACACTCCCAGGGTCACCCCAGTAGTGCAGTTATCTTGTCCTAGTCGGAATCTTTCCTAGTGGTGGTCCTGTAACTGCTTCCTTCAGCCTGCAGCTCTTTACTCCCCTAATCTTTCCAAGGGACCAGAGACCCACAGGATGCATCTCTCCACTTCCTCTCATCTCTACCACCTCCCCAGTCATAATAAGAAAATGAAGTTCACATAAATGTCTCTCCCCAGGGCTTGGAGGCAGAACCGTTAGGCACGCTTCCCAGCTCATGACTTTTGCACACTGACCATGAAAGTGGTCAGGACACATCTCATTCCTTAGCTTTCCCCCGTGTATCTGGATAGTCTCACTGATGACCACTAAGGACCAGCTGTGGTGTTTCCAACAGTTCCCTTGGCAACAACTGCATCACAAAATTTCTTCAGGCATGAACTTCCTATTACGGAGTTGTAAGTCCATTTCTATTACATGAAACTTTTTATAATCACATCCTAAAACAGTTTTAGGATGAGTTGGGGGTCAGTTCAGCTTTTCTGATGTTTTCTCTTTTCCGGTATCATTTCATGAAGGCCTGGAAACCTAAAGACTCACACTGCTCTGAGGAACGAGACTATTTCCCCCACCCTGTTTCCTTTTGGACAAATTATCAAGGAGGGTTCCCTTCTGTACCAAAGAAGACTTGATAGGTTTGGCATGAGACACTTGGGACAATATCAGCCGGGGCTCAGAAACGGAGTTAAGAGTAAGGGGCAAAATTTTTTTTTAAGGAACAAAGCTGAGGTATTTTTTAAGATGCTGATTTAGTGAGTTATTGAAAATGCTGCCCACATAGCCTTTTAACCCTCAAAGATATCAGATAACTTTTTTCTTGCAGTGAGATGAAGTGGCTGTCATTATCTCCGAAGGTCTGTATCATATTGGAATCTGTCAGTGCAGGTCAGGGAGTCCGCGGTGCTCTGGGCCCAGCTCGGGGACTGAATTACATTTCCCGGGCACAATGGCTGCAGAATGGGTGGGTGCTTTGTCATTTAAACTGCATAAAGAGGCAGAAATTGATTTTTATTGTGGATCTTCATATCTAATAAAGCTCCAAGGGGCTCTTTTCTTCTCCGATTGAATAGCCATTGAATGCTTTCAATCTAGTTCTGTGTTTCATGCCTAAACTGAATAGCAGAAAGGCAGAAAATAGATGGGGAAAAGAGGCCAAGTCACTTTCCAGATTGAAAAGGATATGGCAGAGAAATAAATAAAAAAATAAAATAAAATAAGACTATTTGGAAACGCATTTAAGTGGAGAAGGGAACTTTCTTAATGCTCAGGGGGAAATTGCTTTTCGAGGGATGTGTGCTCGTGTGTATCCGCATGCACGTGCAAATCCACTTGTGGGTGCGTGTGGGCCATCGGAGTACTTTGTGTGCACGTGTAAAAATCTATTTATGCTCAGCTGGGCCAGAGATAAAGCTCTAACCACAAATGGACCTCTTGAAGCCTACCCTGCCTGTCCTCACAGCCTTGACCCAAAGAGACAGTGAGACAAAGCTTCAGGGTAAAGGCTCTAGTGTGAGGTAGCAGGTCCTGTGGGAAACAGAGGTGTTGTCCTTGTTCCCTGTATGGAGGCTTTGGAAGATATCAAGTCTCAGATTCTCATCTGTGCATAAAGTCAGAGCATCCTTCAATTTAGTAATCTGCAAGAAAATTAAAATTCTTCTAGACACTGTTATGGTCTGAATGCTGACTTCCATGCCCAAACAAGGCCTCTGATGACCCCCAGTTACAAAACGTCTCTGAGTTTTCACCCCAGCCAGTCTCCTAAAAGTAGCCTAATTCTTCACAACTGTTTATTTGTGCTGTCAGCCACCAACCTAAATAAATATCCATCCATCAGATGGGTACACAATACTTTCTCTAGATATAGCCCTACACTAAGACCTAAACCTCTCTTGTAAAAATGTCCACACTTCTGATGTTTAACTCTCCAGGATCTAGTCTACCTGTTCTTGGCACTAGCCGGGGATCTTCCTCCTCATTTCACAGGCTGGTGATCTGAATGGAATCCATCCTTGTCACTAGCCTTAAGCAAATAATGGTTATTTCTCCCAGCTACCATGACTGGTGTGAGATTAGGGACATGGCATAAATTCATCTAATCAGATTCACACATTTTTTCACATAGGAGAAAAAGATATGCTTTTATCTTGGATTGGAGTCTAGGCAGCTTGGACTGTTGCCACCAAGCTGACCATATGAGAGAAAGTCTCCCCTAAATGGAGACAGAATACAGTAGACGGAGGAACTCAGCTGAGAGCTGGAACAGTATCAAAAATTCTTCCTGATCTCTGTATTTGTTTTCATTGCCTTCAATTTATTTAGCTTTGGCTTTTGCTCTTTACACACACACACACACACACACACACACACACACACAAACACACGAACATACACAGCAAATAAGTATTTATAAAACCGTTTTCTGAATTCTGCTTAGAAAGTCCTTTCACATATAATTGTGTTTAATGTAGTCATTTGAGTATTTTTTTATTTAAAAATTTTTTATTCATTTTACATACCAACTACAGATCCTCCTCTCATCCCTCCTCCCACCCCCTTACTCCCACTCCCCCCCTCCCATTCCCTCCTCTAAAAGGTTAAGTCCTTCCATGTGGGGGACAGCAAAGCCTGGTACATTCATTTGAGTATCTTAATGAGGCAGAATCTTTGTTCTCAATCACACTCAACAGATCTCTTTTTAAATAACAGTCCCATACTTCAGAAAAGCTGGACTCTTAAAAAGTTGTGACATCCCAACTTAGAACACCAAAAATCAGTACTTCTAAAAACAAACTCTGCCTCTCCGCCCCCCCCCCCCCCACCCCCACCACGAGCTCTATCCCTGATGCTCCTGCCTGCCTACTGAGAGGCCCAAAGAAGCTTGGTAGCAAATGAGACTTCCTGCTTGTGTCAGCTTCCACCTTCAAGGGGCTACAAGCCTCTGGGTTGTGCCTCTGTAACCCTGGTTTCCTCCAGAGTAACAACACCCTGCTTCCTTCCATTCCAAGATGAGCTCAGGGCAGGGGCCCTTTCCGAGTCCTTCTCTGTGCTCCATGCTCCTCACAGCTGCTGCGGGAAGGTTTCTGAGGCCCAGAGAACAAAAGCTTTAAACCCTTTTCATGACTCCTATGTCCCTTACGGCATCCCATCCTTTCTTGCTACCTAATGTTACTCTCTTGGTCTCCTTTTTAAATTGCTTACAATTTTAAAGTGTTCTGAACTTCTTACAGCGAGGTCTGAATTTTAGAAAAGTATTCTCTGCGATTACATCCAAGATTTGTGGGTTTTACACTCACGATGTCAATAAATTAGTATCCCCAAAGTTTCATGGCATGGAGTTAAATCTTATATAGTAATTATTTAGTAAGTTATACTGCTCTGTATAAAGTTGATAACCAGTCTTCAACCCCATGAGTGAGCCCCATTGTTGTCCACACCCAGGCCTCTGTAGTCTTTACTCCATGTCCACAGGTTGTATTTTACTCAGGTTTACTAGAGAAAAAGAACTAAGTGGGTGGATATACATAAAAACTTACTAAATATGCTTTAAAATAATAATGAGATCCATATCACACCTAGGTTAAAGAGAGCCTGGTACTTGGCCCTTGAGGCTGGACACAT
>CABHPP010116681.1:31541-50995 GCA_902168425.1 Peromyscus attwateri | reverse complement strand
ATTTTTTTCTTCTACTTTAATTGTCCTTTCCTCTAGGTTTTTACAGCGCTCTTGCAATTTTTTTGTATTTTCCTCTATATAAGCCTCTATCTTCTTCATGATGTTATTCATAAGGCTGTTTTCTTCTGCTTCTTCCAATTTTTGATGATCAGCTCTAGATGTTGGAGGAGGGCTAGGTTCTGGTGATGCTGTATTGCTCTTCATTTTGTTGTATGTACTTCTGCCTGGACGTCTGCCCATCTCCTTGTGTTCGATCTTGGTCTTATCAGCTCACTTGGTGGAGAAAGAGCTGACAGATTCGGGAAGTCTCTCTCTTTTGTCCAGATGGGACTCTCTTCTCCAACTGGGAAGTGCGAGGCAGGTTGGGAGCTCTTGTTCAGATGGGAAGGCCGAAGCAGGATGGGAGCTACTGTCCAGATGGGAAGTCCGAGGCAAGATGGCAGCTCTTGTTCAGAAGAGAAGTCTTTTGTCCAGAAGGGAAGTCCGGGGCAGGATGGGAGCTTTGTCCAGAAGGGAAGTCCCGGGCAAGGATGGGAGCTTGTCCAGAAGGGAAGTCCGTCTGGGGCAGGATGGGAGCTGGGGGCCGGTCTCTAAGTCTCAGGAAGTGGCGGGGGTCTCCCGGGGTGCTGGACTTGGGGGCAGGGCTTGGAGACTGCAGGGGATCTTGGGGAAGGGGGCCCTTCCCGGTAGGGGTGGGGGTAGAAGGGAACCTGCCCGCTGGCCAGAACTTGGGGCCAAGGTGCGCAGGTCTTGCCAGGGGCGACTGGCGCCCAGGGACGGGATCTAGGGTGAGGGCCGGTTTTCAGTTTCTTAAGATGGAGTTTCTCTATGTAACAGTCCTGGCTGTCCTGGAACTAGCTTTGTAGACCAGACTGGCTCTAACTCACAGAGATCTGACTGCCTTTGCCCCCGATTGCTGGGATTAGAGGCATGAGCCACCAACGCCTGGCTGGACTTTTGTTTTAAAGTTTCAACAGCAGAGGTAACCATGGTGTTGATGGTAAAGTCATCTGTACAAAATCTAAATCTTCTATCAGAACTGCCATGGACTTATAGGTCAGTCATTATTTTATATACAGAATCTAATTATTTTATTCCTTCTATTTTCATACACATTTTATATGTATTGTATTATGGATCAGGAAAGTTCTTCAAAAACCCATGGATTAAAGGGCCCAGGTTTGGTAGACAAGCTTATGTGGAGGAAGATTTATGGCTGTAATCACACCCGAGAAGAGGTGATTGACTTCATCTGTACCCGTTTTTCCTCTCTCACTTTGCAGCCACTGTGTGGTTCGCTTCATCTTCTACCCTCTCTTCTTGTCTAGATGCCATAGACAAAAATGTGAACAACCACAGACTGAAACATCTAACCATGCCCCCAAATAAAACACTCGTCGTTTCCAGTTGGCTATCTTAGTTATTATGTCGTGGCAAAGGATGTTGACTAATAAGTTCATAGGTTACATTTTATGCTGGATAGTAAGATTATTTTTTAAAACAATTATAAACTGACATAGTGAAAAATACCTCTACTGCCTTTGGCCACTATCTGCCTTCTTCTCTTTTTTTTCAGCTCCACTAAATAAACACTACTGTTGTTCTTTTAAATAATTACGAACATTTTCACATGCCTATTCCTGGATACTTCAAACCAGAAATGTCTCCCACAGGCTTACGCGTTGAACACTTTCATCTCAGTTTGCAGCAGTAATTTGAAAAGCGGGCAGCCTATAGGTGGTGAAGGGGTGTGCCTTGGAGGCTATTCCTGTCCCTAGTCCCAGCTTGTCTCCCTTTCCTACAGTCTGTCCTTATGAACAGACATACACATTTCACAAACTTTTTCCCCCACAGCTTTCTGCCATGCCCTCTCTACTAGGATGTACTGAACCTTATGAAATAAATACTGTTTCCTCCTTTTAAGTTGTTCCTGTTAGGCACTGTGGTCACCGAAAAGCTCATGTCAACACAGGATGCTGGCCTTGTATACATTGCTCTTTAAATGTTATATAATACTATACATAAAATCTTCTCATTATTAAAGCATATAGCACAATAAATTTAGGTTTTTTGGTAATACAATTGGAGCTTATAAGCAATCACACAAATAAATTATTCTACATGTTGTAAGCACATCTGTCAGATAATTTCTCAAGACTATAATGTCTAGTTCAACTGATACTGATTTTGATACATATCGATCAGTTGCTATAGATAGTATAACAAAATGTTAACATTCCCACAGAAACACTATAATTTTTAAGTGTTTCTTAGAAAATAGTACCAGAATAGTTTAAATTATCTCTAGCTCTCCTTCTCTACATCATTTTCATAGCCATTGATAAGTTCGCTATTCAGTTGTTTGCCTTTTCTGACCCACACTTTTGAGGTATGTTGTATAGTGTATATATTATTTCTTTAGTACTGAAGGCAGAACTGAGTGGCAGCGGGTCCACCTAAAAGGTATGAAGTCCAGGGATACCCACAATGCCAAAGATGTAAAAGAGGAAGAAAGATCGTATGGGTGGGCCCAAAGGGAGGAAAGGGAAGAGGAAATGATATGACTATATCATAATCTCAAAAAAATGAGAAAAATTTCAAGTGG
Organism: Peromyscus attwateri; assembly: GCA_902168425.1. Taxonomy (NCBI): domain Eukaryota; kingdom Metazoa; phylum Chordata; class Mammalia; order Rodentia; family Cricetidae; genus Peromyscus; species Peromyscus attwateri. The sequence continues at coordinate 48,390 of CABHPP010116681.1, read as the reverse complement.
ATCACAATATATTGTATGAAATTATCAGATAATTAATAAAAATATTGCTTTAAAAATTGTGGCCAAGAACTAAGCAGAGAGTTCTCAAGAGATTTAATAAAAATTGCCTAGAATGTTTAAAACTTTTTCAACAGACTCATCAATCAGGGGAATACAAATCAAAACTCTGAAATGTAATCTTCAGCCAGAATGGCTGAGAGAGAGGGACAAATGCTGTTTTATAACTGGGGAAAGAGGAATGCTTATTCAGGGTTAGTGGGAGGGCAAAACAACCAACGTACTCACCACTACTGAAATCAGTATGAGGGTTCCTCAAAGAGCTAAAAATATATACCTACCACTTAGTCTAACTGTACAACTCCTGATCATTTACTCAGTGGACATTGTATCTTACTACAGAGATACTTCTTGGTAATATTAATTTACTGTTCTATTCAGAAAAGCCAGGAAATGGAAACAGCCCAGATGTCCACCCACTGAAGAATGGGCAATGTAAATATGGCACATTTTTGCAGTGGAATGTTATTCAACTGTTAGGAAAAATGTGATTATATATGTATTTATGAAAACAACAGGTAAATGGTTGGATGCTGTGGGATGTTCTGTATGGCAAATGTGTTGCTAATAAAACAGTGATTGGCCAGTGGCTAGGCAAGAAGTATAGGCGGGACTAACAGAGAGAATTAAAAGAACAGGAAGGCAGAAGGAGTCACTGACTGCCAGCCAGCCGCCAGGACAAGCAGCATGCAAAGATGCCGGTAAGCCACGAGCCACGTAGCAAGGTATAGATTTATGGAAATGGATTAATTTAAGCTATAAGAACAGTTAGTAAGAAGCCTGCCACGGCCATACAGTTTGTAAGCAATATAAGTCTCTGTGTTTACTTGGTTGGGTCTGAGTGGCTGTGGGACTGGCAGGTGAGAGAGATTTATCCTGACTGTGGGTCAGGCAGGAAAACTCAAGCCACAAATGGCGCCAGAACGTGGGGCAGGAATTTCCACTTAAAACCTGAGAAAGAGTAAAAAGAAGATTCTAAAACGGAGCTAAAACAGCTTCCTAATTATCTCTCTCAAATGAGCGGCAGCTTGCTGGTTTGAGCTACTTGTGGGTTCCTGGCGTGTGCGCTCAACCTGCAGTATGGCGGGAATGAGGCATCTGCAAGTGGCACATTAAGCTGCATGGTGGATTTAGCTTTTGCTAGTACAAAACAAAAAAAAAAGAGGTTTCTGGGCTAAACGCTGCTTTGATAGAAGCATAGACCCACGAAGGCTCCCAGAGCTGATGGTAAACATACCACCGCCATGTTGGGAAGCTGAGGTGGGCGGAGTCAGCAGCCACAGCACCTTTTCAGTCTTAGAATGCTGCAGTTTAAAGTAACAGGTTCACAATAAGACAGATTCAGATGGAACAAGACTTTAAATGCTTTAAAATGTGTGTAAAAACGTATGTAGGCTTCAAAGAGAGATAAAAAGGAATATATACAGTTATATAAAGAAATAGATAATTTTGAAAAATAAAGTCTTTAAAGAGACAGTAAAGGTAGTATAAAATATAAGCCACGTAAAGATGGATATTACACAGAGAATTTGCATTGTGGTGTCTTTGGGATTCTTAACTGCAGAGAGATATTTGATTGTAAAGGAAGCTGAGTTAAACCAATATGTATATTTTAAAGATACCTGGACTTCAAAATTTGGATGTAAAGATATGTTGCTTTGGAAAGGAAGCTCTGATTTTGTTTCCACAGAAAGCCAGAGGCTATGGATTTGTTTCAGATTAAGATACATCATGTTTGACCAGCCAAGACCACCTGAAAGATCTCTGATGACACCATGGCACAGATGATCCAACATCCAGAACCATTTCAAGGCACCTGGCTCAGACGATACACTCTCACGGACTACTCCATAATTCTAAAATTTTCTTTGTGTCCCCATAAGATACAGCGCCCCCCCTCCAGCAGGAAGCAGTAAGAGAAGCTACGCCCCAATTCCCAAATTATATGTAATTTACTTTAAGGTTAAAACCTTCCTTTTTGAAAAAAAAAGGGGGGGGTGCTGTGGGATATTCTGTAAGGCAAATGCGTTGCTAATAAAACACTGATTGGCCAGTGGCTAGGCAGGAAGTATAGGCGGGACTAACAGAGAGAATTAAAAGAACAGGAAGGCAGAAGGAGTCACTGACTGCCAGCCAGCCGCCAGGACAAGCAGCATGTAAAGATGCCGGTAAGCCACGAGCCACATGGCAAGGTATAGATTTATGGAAATGGTTTAATGTAAGCTATAAGAACAGTTAGTAAGAAGCCTGCCACAGTCATACAGTTTGTAAGGAATATAAGTCTCTGTGTTTCCTTGGTTGGGTCTGAGCGGCTGTGGTACTGGCAGGTGAGAGAGATTTATCCTGACCGTGGGCCAGGCAGGAAAACTCAAGCTACAGTTGGATCTGGAAACAGCCAGCTGGTATAACGGATGAGGTATACCAGCCCAGAAAAAAAAAGTCATATTTTTTTCTCTCATACGTGGATGGTAGCTTTGTAATATATATATAGCCATATTTGTTTTTCATTTGGAAAACCTATAGAGGTCAGAAACCAATAAAGGCCCTTGTTGGTGAGGGAATTAAAGAAAGGGGATGTAGAATTCAGTGGTATATAAAAGTAAAGGATAGTAATGGAACAGGAATAGTTAAGTGAGCTGGATGATAGAAAGGCAAGGTAGAAGAGAGAGAACGGGAAGGATAACTAATTCTAAAGGCTTTTTGAAAACCTGTTCCAGTAGAAGCTTCATAAGTTAGTATATAAACAAAAACTTAAATGCAGTAACACTGTAATGGGGGTATCATGCCTCTACTAGACACCACTGATAAATAACAACAACAAAAAACAGTATTAGGATTGGACTATATACTCTGGAGTTGTTGATCAGTGTGGTCTCATAGACACACAAATATTATAGGCTATTGACATTGCTCTTGGCCATCCTCAGACTTTGATGGTAAAGCACTGTTGCTGAAGACACCACATTTGAATCATAGGACATGGAGAAATCAAGGTGGTATTGACATGAAGCTTCATTCTTACTTGCTGACTTCCATAAATCTGGAAGGTGCCATGCACACTACCAGAGGACAAAGGTAATCAGCAATCTTACCCAGCACAGAAGCCTGAAAGCTACAATAATGACTGGCTTTAAAAAACGTGTCGACTGGTACAGTAACAAAACAAGTGCTATGGTTCGGGGGCCCCCCAGCTGGATCAGGCCCTCTGAATGGGTGAGACAGTTGATTGGCTTGAACTGTTTGGGAGGCATCCAGGCAGTGGGATCGGGTCCTGTGCTCATTGCATGGGTTGGCTGTTTGAAACCTGGGACTTGTGCAGGGTCGCTGGCTTGGCCTGGGAGGAGGGGACTGGCCTTGCCTGAACTGAGTCTACCAGGTTGATCTCAGTCCTTGGGGGAGGCTTTGCCCTGGGGGAGGTGGGAGTGGGGGGTGGGCTAGGGGGAGAGCAGAGGAATCCGTGGCTAATATGTAGAACTGAATGGCATTGTAAAATAAAATTTAAAAAAAGGTTCTTTACATGAAAAAAAAGTGATTACCTTGATATTTGCACCATATTAAACCTCAATAAATATTAATAATTATTTATTACCAGTCAAAAAAAAGTGCTATGGTATTATGATTAGATTTAAGGCCCATTATACAAATGAAACCTATATCTCACTATTACTGGGGCCAAGAACCTGAGACTACATAGGTCATAAACCCTACAAGAGAACCTACTACTAATATTTTATTAAATAGATATAGTACCAACTAGATTCCTAATGAGTTAAGGCTATACACTTAGAGTAGTGCATCTCTCATCCCTTATCAGAGAAGCTTCCTTTTGCAATAAATGATGATTAATCCAGAGACCCAGAGCTGCTCAATCTGCAGAGAACAAGAGACTGGAGAGTGTTTAGGTACAGACTGGACTATTAGATCATACCTCTGCCCCCAAAGCTCTAGACTTATTGCGGAAATGGACTCAGGAAGGTTAAAAGAGCCAGAAACTGTGGATGGCTACAAGAAAACAATGTTTTCCTGACAAAACAGGGCAATTGCACATATTAACTTGCAGCAGCTGTGACAGCATGCACAAAATTTTTGCAAGTTCAAACCATGCAAGGATATAGGTGGAAGTGGGCATGAAGTCCCCATTCCTACCTAAGGACCTACTGGCAATTGATAGCTATGAGGAAAGGGAGAACTAGTGTTAAGGTTATTACCCTGAGTAGATCAATCATAGTCTTGTGGTTGGTACACACCTAAATGTGTTTTAGTAACACAAATTGGACTCAGTGAACTTACAAAGAAAGAGAAAGATGTACCATATTTATGAGAAAAAGCCACAAATAATTTATTTTTAAAATTCACCGCGCTTAACTATGTGTGTGTGTAATCGTGCAGGTGATACCCTCCTTCCACCCTAAGGGCCTGGAGGGGCTGTCTAGTTTGTCAGCCTTGGCTTCAAGGGCTTGTACCCAGTGAACCATCTGACTGACTCACAGTGAATGATGTATGTACTTCTTGTGCACTTCTACACGTCCTACTCTGAACTGGAGTTCTGTGTTGAGTTTTGGACTAACCGGGTGAAATCCCAATATATAACTCACTTCAGTGACTTTCAGGATCAGGTGCTTCCCTCGTTTTTTCAAAAAGGAACTCCAGGAGCTCTGACACCGAGCTTTTCCTCTTCTTTCCATGGTTTTGTAATATTGCCACAGTTGAGATCCCCACGTAAGACCTTGTCTTCACTTAGATTTAAGTACTGTCCATGCTCACTGTCCTGTTCTCAAACTCCAGTACATTTTGTGCCTTGGTTCAAACACACAATAATAACCATAACTTGAGACAGAGAAAGACAAATAGATGACTAATATGATGGTCTAAGACAGTAACAGCTTGGTAACAGTGAACATGCAAAGTATTCAAGTCCGTGATTTCTGAATGTAGTGTTCCATTGAAAGTCACTCTAGTTCTCTGGAAATATAACAAATTCCAGAATTTTGGCAAGAAAAGCATAACAAGTCAGAACTGCAAAACAGGATCTCAAGAATGATGGGAATATAAAAAAGATTCACTGGCCAGATCTGGAGTAATGAGCATGAAATATTGATTTAAATTTCAGGAAACTATAACAAGTTAAAATATTTGCATATTACCATTTAATTCCATGGTATTGGAGCTTTTTTAAAATTAATTCTAAGACCATGAAGATTTAAGACAACTATGAAGAGAAGTAAAAGGAGATGAGAAAGAGTAGGAAAGAAGAAATTACAAAATTAAAAATGAAGTTGGAACAAAAGCACCAATTTCTCTTAATGTGAACACTTGACAAGCATTAGAAATTGAATGACAATTCTTCACAAGATGATGTTGCAGACTGAAAAGGATGAGTTGAAGAAGGGTTTAACTCAGATAGAAGATTAAATGTCTCAAATCTCCATTCTAAATTTTAGGGTGCAGTTCTGCTCATCAAATCTCTCACTCAGCACTACTCTGAATGGTTTCTCCAGTCTCCCATACTTCTCTGTAATAAAGAAGATTAAAAGTTTTAAGTGATAATTCTTCAAGCCGTAATCATGAAATCTTCCAACATGCACCATTTTCATTAATGAGTGGTGAGATTATCTTGTAGCCTTCAATTTTACTAGTTATCTATGTATATGTGGATAATATCATATTTACATGATATACATATTTGATGCTTACAAATAAAATTTTCCATTTGAGTTTCCTTTCTTTGCTGTGCTATTTCAAATAAATTTTCTTCTTCATTTATTGGTGTTACCATGATAAGAAACATGGTGTATCTACTCCAAGTAAATAAGTATCATTCTTCTCCTGATAAGAATCTCAAATGCAGTTTTATTTTTTCATACCCAGCAGCTTAGTTGACATTGTTATCTGCATAATCCATAAGACTCCTAAATTCAATTAGTTAAAAGAGATTCATTTTTTTTGTCTAATTGTGTTTTCTCTATGCAATTTTTTTATAATGTAACTAATAACAGCTATAAGTATTCAAAACACTAACTTGAACATTATTTTCTTTGCCACAAAATTCTACTTACTCTTTAGACTCGGGCTTTCTTTGTATCCATTGGCTCTTTCCATCTTCTGCTGCCAGTGAGGACCTGCTATCCCAATATGGATAGTACAATAATATATCAGAGTATTCTTTTGATTGCCCACCACACACTCAACATCCATCTCATACAAGTCATCTATATTCATAAACAAGCCAAAAATTAATAATGACCTCTCAGTTGCCAAGAAGTCTGCTGTGAAACAAACTCTCCTAGAAATGGAGACATAAACATGATGGGAACAATGGCAATATCAATGGACGTATCCACATAGAAGGGAGAAATTTTCATGGAGTCCCACACCTAGATAAAGAACTATAAGACGGTATTGACTGATGACGAAAGGAGAATGAGCCTCTTCCAAGGATGAGCCCATCCCTTTTTAGTGTGTGTGTGTGTGTTTGTATGTGTGCGTGTATATACACAAAAGTCAGAAATCAACCAAAGATATCATTCCTCAGGTTCTATGCAGCTTGTGGTGCCAGTGCTGTTTCTTCCCCAGGAGAAATCAGTAGCCTCATGATGAAGATATTCAAGCAGCTCTTGACAGAAAGACAAGCAACAAGGCACTAATGGAAGGCTCATGCCAGTAGTCAGGTGAGTGATCAATTTGGAAGTAGATATTGTGATGCTTTGTGAAGCCTTCAGTTAACCATAGCCCTGGTAAACATCTCTGCTGAAACCTAATGAATCATAGTAAGACAGTTCTAAACTCCAGGTAGGCATTCTCAAATCTCTGACCTAAGGAGATTAAAAAATAATAATACTTGTTTTTCTAAAATGTTCTCAAATTAGAGACTGGAGAGATGACTGTCTGCAAAGCGCCTGCCAGACAAACACAAGGATATTATTTATCATGGGTCTCCAGAACACAGCTTTTGTAGCTTTTTGTAAAAAGCCAGGTATAGTCTCCTGTGCCTACAACCCTAGCCTCAGAGACAGTAAGACAGGCAGATACCCAAAGCTCGTTGGCCAGACAGCCTAAATAGTTTTATGAGCTTCAGGTTCAGGGAGAGATGCTATCAAAAAATAAACACAAGGACCTAGGAAAGATAAGCAATATTGACCCCCCTCCCAGTGTCCACAACCACCCAACCTCCATACCCACATACACTTGTGTGCAGACCACCCTCATACACAATATCACACACACACACACACACACACACACACACACACATACATACCTGCTACTACTACTACTATAAAACTACCACAATTACTACTATCACCATCCCTATCTTCAACATGGAACATCAGTTGTATATGCAACAAACATTATTGTGCTAGTTTGAATGTAATTGAACTCCATAATCCCAAAGGAAGTGGCACTATTAGGAGGTGTGGCCTTGTTAAAGTAGGTGTGGCCTAGTTGGAGGAAGTGTGTCTCTGTGGGCATGGACTTTGAGGTCTCTTTTGCTCAAGCTTCCCCTCAGTGTTACACTGAGACCACTTCCTGTTGCCTGCAAGATGTATGTAGGACTGTGAGCTACTTCTCTAGCACCATGTCTGCCTGCATGCCACCATGTTCCACCATGATGATAATGGATTGAACCTCTGAACTGTAAGTGAGCCACCCCAATTAAACATTTTCCTTTATAAGAGTTGTGGTGGTCACTGTGTCTCTTCACAGCAATAGAAACCCTAACTAAGACAATCACAATCTATGCCACATTTCCACTGTGCCACCATTTTTAACTCAACTCTCTCCATGAAATAGTTTTCAAAACCATTGTGATAGTTTCAAAACCACAGTAACCCTACTGTGTAGTTTTGTCTATGAAAATTGCTGATTTGAAATCCTTGGCCTCATACATTCACTCACACTTTTAAATTTTTGTTTTCTATGATGTATTTAACTATCAATTTTAAGCCAGATGCTGAATTTTGTTATTCTAAATTATCAAGTAAATCTATTGCCTCACATGAATTTGTCATTTTGTATTTACTTTATGTTATTCAAATAATTATGACTGTATATAGAGTACTAATATGTCTTTCTACTTAAAATATTATAGAAATAAGAAAAAAATGTCTTCATTCTTAAGCTCATTAATTCAGATACAGGAGACTAAAACATGTCATTACTGCTCATATAAGAATTAAATTGGAGATGGTAATTTTGATTAATAATTTTTGTTCATTGTTTTGTGTCTTAATGTTTTGAAGGTTTCATATATGTATTTTGACCACATTTGACCCCACTTCTCTCCTAACTCCTCCCAGACCCACCCTTCTAAACTATAGACTTTTTTGTTTGTTTTAATAAACCATAGACTCCAATTTGTGTTGCCCATATACTTTTGGATTTGGGACATCCATTAGAGAAGGCTCTTGGATTTGTGACATCCATTAGAGAAGGCTCTTGGATGTGGGACATCCATTGGAGAGGGCAGATATACTAGGAGCCACACCCTTCAAGAAAAATGAATCTCCTTCCCCTAGACATTATCAATCTTCCCTACTAGGGAAGAGGCTCATGAACCTCTTCCTACTACAATGGATAGCACATTTTGAATTTCATCTTTTATTTTTTAACCTATAATGCACAGGGTTTTTTTGTGTGTGTGTCTGAGTTCTAATATTTATAGATTTAGAAATCATTTTCAAATTTTCTTTATTAGTATTGTATATATGATGTTGCTGTGTATATGATGTTGTTTTTCTTTCAAACTTCATCTTTAGAAAATTATTAACACTTGGATTTGAATTGTATTCATTCATGAAACATTTGTATTTATTAGACTAAAGTTTGTGCCAATATGTGGAGAACATTCCCTTCTTTCCCTCTTTAGTTTATTGCAAGTGGTTACCATCACATATTTCAAGGGATTGTATCATATTCAGAGTGCTGTCAGATGCTAAGAGCACCTTATAAATTACCAGATAGTTTGTGTGTCTCCTGTTTCTCCCTTCTATCAAGGATAGATATCTTTCTATAAAACAAATACCAAATGTGGATTCTTAACTTTTTTCTCACCAATATTTTACATGATCATACCAGGAACCATATGGAACTGAACTTAGAAGAATCAAATGAGAAGATGGTATGCCACTACTTTGTAACTTGAAAAAAAAGTATTCAAACAATTTATCAATAAAAAACAAATAAGCAATCATAGAATAATGTCTTAATCTTTGAGAATTTCATAATATATATTTTAATAATATTTATTCCCCTTTTATAACTCATCTCATATTCTCTCCTACCTCCCTACCCATCAACTTCATATTCTATCTATAAAAAAAAAAAGAAACAAACAAAAACCAATAAAAACTATTGTCTAGTTTGTATTGGCTGATTACTCCTTTGTATGATGTAGTGGAATGTAGCCATTCCAACCTTGATCTGGAAGTTCCAACCCCCATTGAGGCTTCAGTAACTGTCACGCCTACAAGGCGGGGCCAAGAGAGGACCCTGAAGACCTGAGATCTGGATGTGCCAGCTCTCTTGGTTTCTGGACCCTGGACACTGGAGGTAGACTGAGCAGAGTTCTCCAGAGAACACCGCAGGACTGCGCCACACCTTTCCTAGACCCTGTAAACTATCCCTTCATTTGTAAGTTATGCCACTAAATAAACCTCCCTTTTAACTACATGGAGTGGCCTTAATAATTTCACCAATAGTATGGGGCTTACTCTAGGGTGTGGTCTGTATACCAGGTGTCACATCATTGCAGGAAACTGATTTTCACTCTCCCAGCAGCAATCAAATGTCAATATATGCTCAGGCAAGGAAGTGACTTCATGCCCATTTACTGTCTTCCATTTGGAGATTTTATCTAGCTTGGGCTAGTGTATATCTTGTGTATGCCTGTCATAGTCTTTGTAAGTCCACATATGTGTTTTCCATGTTGCTTCTGGAAAAATGTTTTCTTGAAGTCATCCACCCCCTCTTGTAACACAAATTGCTAAATGGTCTTATTAATAAAAAAAAATGTGGAGCCAGATATTGGGGGTGAAAACTGAAAGATCAGAGACACAGAACAACCCACAGCCAACCTCACTTCACCAGCTCCTCGGCTGATCCTGTTCCCATGAATCCTCAGACTGAAAGTCTCTGAGTCCTCACCCCAGAGGGTCTCAGTTGAACTGCTTAAAAGCTTCTAGTTCCTGTTCCTCATGAATTGAGTGAGAGAAAAATGGACAAGGAAAAATCTAGAGGTGTGTTAGTTGGACCATGCGTCAGAAGACTGTAGCTGGAGGTTTTCCTGTGTCCTGGGCAACCGGCAGTAGGGACAAATCTCTCCCACTTATGTCCCTCAAGGAAACATACAGAGGCTTATATTATTTATAAATGCTTGGCCATTAGCTCAGGCTTATTACTGACTAGCTCTTACATCTAAATTAACCCATAATTCTTATTTATGCTTAGCTACATGGCTTGGTACCTTTTCTCAGTTCTGCCTTCGCATCTTGCTTCTGTGTTTGGCTGGTGATCCTGACTCAGTCTTCCTCTTCCCAGAATTCTCCTTGTCTGCTTATCACACCTATACTTCCTGCCTGGCTACTGGCCAATCAGCATTTTATTTATCAACCAATCAGAGCAGTACAATTACAGCTACAGAGCAACATTACCCATCATTTCCCCTTTTCTTTCTGTTTAAAATGAAGGTTTTAACTTCACCATAGTAAAATTACATATAACAAAACAGTTATCAAGCAAGAATTACAGTTATAATATCTAGTCTATTTGTATTTGGCAAAATTAAAGAAAATATTTTATCATCTATCCTGTATTTGTGAATCTAAAGTCTTATATCTACCTTTTCTCTTATCACAACCAAGGAAAACCATAATTATAACTATCTAGTCTTCAACTACATCAAAGACATCAGAAGGATATAATATTACCTAAGTAAACAGGAAGTGTAAGCAACTTCCAAAAATCTAGAATGACAGTGACAGCTGTCTGCCTGGACAGTCATCCAAAGTTCCTCTGCAATGTTGGGGCATCCATCTTCAGCCCACAGGCCTAGAGTCTCTCAGTCACTTTTCTCTGTGTCCTGTAGAATATCTGGCAGTTTCTTCTGTGAAGCAGGAACCTGAAGGACCATTTGCCTTACAAAGTTCAGTGGTCACCTTCCTATGGCTTCTGCATGTCCAGTTTATACAACATTTTGTCAAGCAGTCCAGGCAAAAACAATTTCTTACCCAAATGGCTATTTTTGCCAAAAAGAAGATAAACTTCATATAGAGTGTCTTTGATGCCTATCTTTCTCTCTGAAGTAAATCGGTGCTGCCAGAAGCAGACATGTCTCACTGTCCAGAAAGTCTAAGTTTTTAAAACATTTTAAATGCCATATTTTGTAGGTCTTTGAAGTGTTTGAAGATTGCCCACCTAACTGAAATATATCTATGTATACCTAGAAAACTTAACATAACTACAAGTTTGATTATCATAGATGATTAACTTTTAATCTGTATTTCTTAACTATACCTTACAATTTCAAATGAATTGCACAAATAAAATACTTTAAACAAAAATAGAAATATACATACAGTATAACAAAATTAACTTTAAATTTTTATCAATAAACTAAAATACATAGCAATGTAAAACATTTCAAACAAGTTGATACTCTTTAAAAGTAGATTCAATCATCTACCCTTTTATCCTATCATATCTATAGCCTACATTTTTATATCATATCCCCCTTTATTCTTTTAGAAAGATATTGACTATGACCAATGACAATTTGTTTTTTTTTTCAATTTTTTATCTTTATTTTATGTGCATTGGTGTATGCATGTATGTCTGTGTGAGAGTGTCAGATCTTGGATTTACAGACAGGCATGAGCTGCCATGTGGGTGCTGGGAATTGAACCCAGGTCCTCTGGTAGAGCAGTTGTGCTTTTAACCACTGAGCCATCTCTCCAGCCCCCAATGACAATTTGTAACCAACAACCTAAACAAAGACAAACATCCATAATCCATTTTTCTAGGAATATGAGCGTAGTTTTCTAGGCTACTTCCTGCTGATAAAGGACGCTGTATTCTTATGGTGATCCTGAGAACATTAAGAATTATAGTCAAGTCCTATAGTCTCTGACATTGTATTCTCTGAGCCAGTTGCCTTGAAGCTGTTCTGGATGTTGGATCATCTGGAGACCTTTTAGAGGGTCTTCCTTGATCAAACCTGGAAGCAATCCACAGGTTCTCATCTTCTATGGAAACAAAAGCAGAACCTCTTTTCCAAAGTAACATATCCTTAAACATAAACTTTGAAGTCCAGATACCTTTAAAATATATATATTGGCTTAACTCAACAGCTTTTACAATCAAATATCTTTCTGCAGTTAAAAATCCCAAAGACAGCGTAATCCAGATTCTCTGTGTAATATCCATCTTTACATGGCTTATTTTTTATATTACTTTTATTGTCTCTTTAAAGACTTTAATTTTTAAAACTATCTATTTCTTTATATAACTGTCTATCCTTCTTTTCCTCTTTCTTGTAAGCCTATGTACATTTTTATATACATTGTAAACTGTTTATGGTTTTATTTTATCTGAATTTGTTTTATTGTGAATCTATAATCCTTTTCTGACCAGGAGAGATTTTAAACTGCTGAACTGCTTGACTAGGACCAATACAACAGCCTTGGCTGCTGACTCTGCTCACTTCAGCTTCCCAACAAGGCAGAAGTATGCCTACCACCAACTCCAGGAAGCAATGTGTCTATATCTCTAAGAAGCAGCATGTTGCCCAGAAATCTCCTTTTTTTTTTTTAACTAGTAAAAGCTAAATCCACCATGCAGCATACTGTGCATCTTGGAGATGCCTCTGTGTACCACAGTGGGAATCTGCCATGCTGTGTTCAGCCCACACACCATAAACCCGCCATACTGTAGCTCAAGTCTGCATCTCACAGCATCTCTGTACCTTGGTATCCCTATATCTCATCCCGCTTTAGACATGAAGTAGAAAACTGTTTTTGGCTCCATTATTGCCTGTTTAAAAGCCTGTTTTAAATTCCTTTAGGCCTTATGCAAATTCAAGAACCCCAAGTTGGTACGCCAAAATGTAGCTGAATGTTTTCCTGTGTCCTGGCCAGCCAGCAGTAGGGACAAAAATATTTTGACCTTCAGAATGTGGCTGTCTTACTTCTTTTGAACCTCAAGCATTTAAACTTATTGTGATGCTGGATGTTTGACTAGAAAAAAAGTGTCCTAAAGAGAAACAATCACTCCATATTTGTTACTAAGTCTTTTCTTTTTTTTCTGTATCAAGTATATGCCAACTGTTTTGCTAAAGATGATTTTATAAATGACAATGTTATTATAAGCAGAATGAAACTATCTTGTGTGGTAAATGTATTCTAAAAAATAATAATCATAATAATTGAGTTCATTTTAAAGACAGGCACATAAAAACAATATTTTATCTTCAAATAGATATGGAAGATATGTCATTAAGCATAAATTGGCTCTTCATTTAAGCTCCATGAAGCAGTGACTCAAATTTCCATGATATTCAGTCTTGCTACATAGGTTTTTCCCACCTACCCAGCCTACACCTGTGTCTTCATGATAGGTTCTTTATTATTTGATGAGAGAAAGAGACTTAAATATGGTTACCAGTAATTCTACACTATATACAGGCACCACCTAAAAGTGGGTGACTATACCATTTCATTACCATTTCTTATATTCGAGGAACTTACTCCACAAAGCATAATTGTGCCTGTGCTCATGTTATTACTATATTTCCCACTATCCTTAAGCATCTGACTTCATATTACTGAGAAATGGCTATTTAAAGACTCAGTTATTTTGTTAGTGTCAATAGCTTGAAGGGTTATAGCAAGATGCTTCAGAAAACTGTTAACTCTCTGAAACAGTGCTTAAGACATGGTACTGTTTTTCTAATGTAAATATCCAGGGTACCAAATTCATAAATGTGAAAATGGAGGAGGTTTCATAACCTTTGTGCTTAATGACCTATTGGTAAAATTTTTGCTTCCTTTTCCTAGAAGTTCATGATCTGTTGACTTAGAAATTATGCTTCCAAAAATAATAACAATCCCACTGGAAGTCATATCAATTATTCCATTGACCTAGAGATTTACCCCATACACCTTTGACTCTAAGTGAATAGGCCTAGAAGACTAGTATGGTGTCGATGGTAGATGGCACAGCCATATCTGTTGGGAATAGCAGAAGTCATAAAGCTAGCACAGCTACTTGACAAAGATCCAGCAAAGCTGAGCTGCATGATGGCTGCCATGCCACCTTTGGTTTTCATCTCCACCTATTACATACTTGGGGCACTTTTAATAATTGCACAATTTGAGGATATTGGATTGATGGAAAATTTCTTATGAATCATTTATGCCTTCTCCCAGGAATGCTGCTTCTAAGCTTATCCAGGAAAGTCCTGAACATACTATTGCCCCCAACTTTGAGGGAGATATCCTTATCTACTTGAAGGTCTTCCTTATGCCTTGGAGGTTGTGACACATAAAGAAGCCAGAGGTCTCTTCATGAGACTATGAGACATTCTTGAAACATCTGTCCCTGTACTTATACAGGAACAAGATATTCAAAACAAAGTAAACTTTAAAAGGTCAACAAGATTCAGTGGGCTAGAAGAAATGTTCACAGTTCAGATTACAAGCCTCTTCCCACTGTACACTCAGACAATTACTTGGCATACAACAGAGACATACTGCCCTATACAGAGACATACTGATGAGCAAAGTATGGAGTGGAAAGATGATAAAAGCATGAGGTGTCAGGACCTCCCTCTCTTAGAAAAGTTAGCTCATGAAGAGCCACTATAATGTCATATGACCAAGGAATAACCGAATGCCAGGATTTGACATATAGACAAATTCTATAAAGATATAAATGTGAACATTGATTGTATTATGTCAGAATTTGAATAATAACTGCAGCAGCTTTGGCCTGAGGATTTTTCCTGGGCACTCTGACCATTAAGAGTTAATAATACATTGTTTGAGACATGGAAAAATGCCCAGGGTGGTTAAAGATTTTGTTTTGGTCTAGTGTCCTTGAAGTAATCAAAGCTACCAGCCTGAGAATAGGCTGTCATATGCCTCTAGATTCTCAAAAATTGGGTTATGGGGTTAATGAGTAAGAATGATAACTCTGTTTATTAATGATGTCAAAACTTGAGGGAAAATGATTGGAAATGATAATTCTCTTCTGTCATAGGTTATTAATGATGACTAAAAGATGAGCAAAAGGAAGTGAAACACATATCCAAAACCAAAAATGATGTGATCTATGTTTTGGAACATCATGAATGTACCCCTGTTTACTAAATTCTGTATAAATAAAGAAACATTCTGGCTACTAGTCTGTCAGGCTGCAAGACTCTCCCAACCACCATGGCCTGGCTCACTTCTTTCCCCAGCCGACTCTTTATACCCTCTGCAGGACCCATCCATCCCCAGGGATGGCTCCCGGCAGGTAGACATCACTGTAGACTATCAAGAGTAAATTGAATTATGAACTCACAATGGGGATAGACAGAATATATGTTGGATATAAGTGATCCATGAGAAGCTCTCAGTTTTACTACTCACTATGATTAAATGAACAAACAACTCTAATAACCCAATGCCGGCGTGACTTCGAAAGGTCTAAACAATTCAGCAACGAAGGTTTAAAGTACCTTGCCAGTAAAGAACCAGAACCAGCTAAACTGCTGACTGGAGAATGAGAAGACAAAGCAGATGGAAAAAAAAAGAGAGTCAAAAGTAACAAAAATGAACACATTACAGATGCAAGGACTAGAACGTTCATAAGTACTTTTCATGAACAAGGTATATATCCCTAAATATGTTACATAGGATGAATTGATGTTTTACCACCATGTAATCAATATTTATTTTATATTGCTGGATGACACGATAGATCATATAAAAGGAAACATAACTCAAGGGTTTTGTTTCCACTTGGGAAAAGGATTCATTCACATTTTTGCTTGTGGGTGTGACTGATGCATTCAACAGATTTACGACTTTGTCATTTTATGTGTTTGGGACTTAAATATAGTTTAAAGAGGAGTTATTGATGTCAGGTTGACAAAAGTTGTCTTTACTTCACAAAATCTGAGGACATTGCTGGGGAAGATCAAATTATTAAAAATGACTAGAACAGAGTTCAGCAGAGGCTGCATATGTAAGACTTGTGTTGACTGGAGTCTGGCAAAGCCAGGTCCTCTTTCCTCCTTGTTTGGCCTCCTGCTTTCAGAAGATTGAACAGGTAGGGGCTCTTCCCATGAAGCTTCTTTATGTTATGCTCTTGAGTCTTTTTAAGAGTCAGAAAAGCTTAGTTAGCCAAATTTTTACATCCAAATTTGACAATGGTTACATTATTTTTCAAGTGCCAGAGTAAATTTTCTTGGGTCTGTGGCACTTTTTTTTTATTTTTTATTTTATTTTATTTTTATTTTACAAGAAGGTATTATATGTGCCAACACTACTCTGGCTTACAGATTTGCTTTCTGGTGCCAACAGCTCTTAACTGATGAAAAAACTTATACACGTTGAGTAAATATTTCTCCTTGTTGTACGGTAACGAATTGATCCATTTTTTGGCAACAAAAAAGGAAATGCAGGAAAATGGATTATTTGAGACTAAGTGGATTATAAAATGAGATACTAAACTACATTTATATTTCATGAAAATTATTAATTTTTTTTGGTTTTTGGTTTTTTGAGACAGGGTTTCTCTGTGTAGCTTTGCA
>CABHPP010116681.1:19171-31441 GCA_902168425.1 Peromyscus attwateri | reverse complement strand
AAAGGCGTGCGCCACCACCACCCGGCAAAAATTATTATTTTTTAATGGAAGGTAGTATAAGTTAAAGAATTGTATCTTAGTTGGAGCTTCTAATGCTGTGATGAAACACCATGGCCAAAGCAAGATGAGGAAGAAATGGTTTATTTGGCTTAAGCTTCTACATCATAGACCATCACTGAAGTAAGTCAGGAGAAGAACTCAAACAGGGCAGGCACCTGGAGGCAGGAGCTGTTATAGAAGTCATGGAGAAGTGCTACTTACTAGCTTACTCCACATAGTTTGCTCAGCCTACTTTCTTATAGAACCCAGGACCACCAGCCCAGGGATGGGACCACTCACAATGGACTGGACCTTCCCATATCAATCATTAATTAAGAAAATGCCCTATTTACTTGCCTACAGCCTGATCTAATGAAGAAATTTTTCCAGTTGGGACTCCCTCCACTCCAATTAGTCTTGTTTGTTTCAAGTTGACACAACTAGCCAGCACAGATAGATATACTCATGTACATAAATTTACTTTCTACATACATGATATTCAAGTTTAATGGGGAGCTATGTGTTTTGCTTTCCTAAATCAGAAAATTCCAACTCAAGAAAAATAATGTGTCTTTTATAGAAATGATAAACAGCATTTTTTGGAAATAATATCAGCAAACAGAAATATAGGGCTGAAATAACCTGTTCTGCCACAGCCCCCTTAAGAGAGGAGATAGGAAAATACAGATGATATGAAAGAAAGGAGAGAAAAGTGGGGTGAAAGGTTTAAGTGGGGATGGATATAGGAGTTGGGGAGGTAGGGGGTGAGTTAACCAAAACTAAGGATGTATGAAAAAGCATTATGAAAGCCCACTACACTTTTTGTTTTTGTCTTTGTATTTTTAAGGAGTTCAAAAAGAAGGACCTTTACCACTGCCATGAGGACCAGCCTCCAGTAGTGCAGGGCTCAAAGGGTATCCATGGAGATGGCATTTTTATCTGAGGGGGTAAGGGAAAAGACACACACATACTCTCTTGATGGTTTCCTTCAGACTTTTTCTTTATTCTCTTTCTGGATTCTCCTTTCTACTCTCTTTCCTTTACAGCTTATATATCCCAACAAAATCTTTCAGGCAATATAAAAATTACAATGTGATTACATTCTATTTTTCAAGTGAATGAATATAATGAATACAGGTGAAATTATGTTTTTCATCTCTCTTATATGATTAAAACAAAGTTATCCCCCCAACCCATATAACATTTACATCTAGGTAACTTGTGATAGATTAACAGGATTTAAGCAAGCAGGGCATTTTTCTCACCTAGTTCTTTTGTTGGCATGCTGCATTTTGTGGTTACAAAGAAAGAATCAATCACTTTATTACTTACCTTGAAAGGTAATTGCAAAGGGAATCTTAAAGGAATCACAAACCTAAACTTTTGTATATGAAAATAAATCAGTCAGCTCTACTTTAAATATTTAGGGTACATGCCCACTCATCAGTAGTTTTTTTTTTGTTGTTGTTGTTTTGTTTTTTGTTTTTTTTTTAATGTCAGGAGATTGAGGGCAGAAATGAGTACAAGAAATTAATCATCATCTTTGATCATCAGCCAGTCCTCGAAAGTACATCAGCTAATAATAATTGAGCTGCTTTGTTTTTTGATCCCTAACCTGATGAGTCTATCCCTCAGCTATGTGTCCTTGTGAACTTTAAATTGTTTTCTAGGTTTTTTAATCTCATAACTATTATTAAAACACCTCAATCTAACCAGAAGTTTTTTAGGCTTTGTTTCAGCTTAAACCTGTGAATGTATCTTTCAACATCAAAATTAAAAAAATTCAAGCCACCCTGGCTCCTGGGACTCAGTTTTCCTTAATAATTAACCTGAACTGTGCTCTATGCAGCTCCTTAAGTGAAATTCATAGGCCCTAGCTGTGTGACATTTCCTTTTATTTATTTTCAATCATCAAAACTCTATTTAAACTAACATTATTATTATCAGTTAGACAATACAGCTTAGGAAGAAATCATCTTCATAAAAATCCACAGGTAAAAATGCCCAGTACACAGGATATTTCCAAGAGACGATCATACTGCATAAAGGGCAGTGGGGATCTCCCCACGCCCATTCACACGGTGCCATATACCAGAGAAAAATGGCTGAGGCAAACATGCAAAGACACAGCAGTAACAAGAGACATTCTGGGACTGACCTTGCTGAGATTCACCCTTGAGAGTTTTGTCTCCCGCTGGGCCCATCCCTGTAGCTAGAGTTTTCCTGCCTGGCCCACAGTCAGAACAAATCTCTCTCACCCGCCAGTCCAACAGCCGCTCAGACCCAACCAAGTAAACACAGAGACTTATATTGTTTAAACTGTTTGGCCTAATGGCTCAGGCTTCTAGCTATCTAGTTCTTACATCTTAAATTAATCCATTTCTATAAATCTATACCTTGCCACGTGGCTTGTGGCTTACCAGCATCTTCACATGCTGCTTGTCATGGCAGTGGCTGGCAGTGTCTCCCTCCACCTTCCTGTTCTCTCAATTCTCCTCTCTGTTAGTCCCACCTATACTTCCTGCCTGGCCACTGGCCAATCAGTGTTTTATTTATTGACCAATCAAAGCAGTTTGACATACAGACCATCCCACAGCACATCCCCAGAAGTCAATTGCCATATGCTGCTTCTCTGACATGGCTTCTGGCAGACCCTAAAAGATACTCCCTGGAAACATGGGTTATTACATAAAATCACAGTGTCAGGCTTAGGATCCTTCCTTATGAGTCATTGGTCAAGAAGGCCACAGAGGTCTTTAAGAGAGAATAGGCTATTTCCATTGTTCTTGTTTACCTACAAAAACCACAAAGGAAGACCCCGCTGTTGAAGAGATCTTATACTTTGGATTAGTATAAGTGAAGGAAACTGGCTTTGAAACATTCTCAAACAACCCAAGTGCCTGTGACATATTTATCAATAAGGGAGATTCCATAGACAGCAAAAGTTTATTTTATCTCGGTAATAATGGAATAAATGTGCAAAAGTTTAGGGTTAGTTTTATCAATAATATCTGTGAAATGCTTATCCAGAGTTTTAAATATAATAATAAGGGGAGATTATGTTTTAAAGATAAGAAGAATGTCTCTGGAAGAGATATATAGAATGAGACTTCTAAATTGTAACATTATAATGTCGACCTGAAAAAAATATAGACCTAAGGAATTTATTTGAAAGTTTCATTTCAACCAGCATAGACTAGAAGTTGGGAGAGGACATTTCAATGGAAAGAACACTCTAACTATAAGTTGAACAAGCAAGGGAAGTGTTCAGTAGAAAGATATTTTATGGCCTTTCCCTCTCCCTGTTTAAAAGACTAACAAGGCACAAAGGAAGTACACATGGAGAAATGGAAGGCATGGTGGCCAATAGGCTAGGAGAGCTGAGAAAGCTTCACGATAAGGCTTGTTATTCTCAGGACACACTTCTTGAGATAATGTGTTTGGTTATTAAAGTTGATTCTGGGCCAAACCTCACAAACCTCTGCTAGGACAGAATCTGAAAAAAAAAAAAAATTAGTGGACATTTTATTTTGATTGATCCCTCATAGTTTATTTCACAGGTAAATAGAAGCCATCTGAAAATTTTAGTTAACTTATACAGAGAAGGGTGTGTTCTTCCCATTCTAAGCCATGTTTTAGAACATACAGGCATTAAGAGATTTCTTCCCTATTTGTTTTTTCAGAAGTCCAAGGATTAGACACCATTCAAACTTACCCATAAATGTCAAAAAGTTGGAAATGTATTGTGACACAGGAATAACTTGTGCATTTTCTGTTGCTTCTGAACTTTCAGTGGCCTACAGAGAGTACTACACAACACAGGACCATGAGTAATTGTTGAACTGATAGCCTTGGTGGTCTGCTTATTCTGATCTGAGTGATAAACTGTAACTATTTTAGCTAATATTTGTCTTAATACAAAAAGCAATAGTGATTACTTCATCTAATTAAACAAATGGTTCAAATGTTAAGATGTTTTTAAGTTTGCTTGTGAACGGAGAAAACGGTACATGATATTTCAGTATGTGAAAGAGGAGCATTGGCTGAACAACGGAGTGTTGAAAACTCAGAAGACAGGATGTGCTCTGTGTTCCTGATCTGCTCCCTGGGAAGAACGCACTGCCTCCCCTGCCCAGAGTTTATCATCAGATCTGGCTCAAGTAGGGAAGAACTTGAGCAAGTTCTCAGACAAGAAGTTTGAGCTTGCCAGAGTCCATAAGTTTTAACTCTCCTCTGTCAATACATTTTTTTAAAAAAAATCTCATCATAATAAGCAATATTTGGAGAAGTTCTTTTGAGGAAAGTGAATTCAACCTGCATGTATTTTAATTTTAAAGCTTTAAGGTGATGAAGCTATATTAAGCTACTTGGTGAGAGCTGATGACTTAGGTTGAGCTATCTTACCTTTAGTCAAGCAGCTTCTGTGGAACCTTCTCCCAAGATCATGGTGGACTGGCTTGGACTCTCTACTCTAAATATCAAGCAGACTTGCATTTGAATTGTGGGTCTGTTATTTAAACACTGTGCTCTAGAACAATTTATTTAACATTTTGTACTGCAAATAGGTTTTACAGTAAAATTTCTTCTCAATATTTCTGGAAGATTGAATGAAATTGTGTATTCAGAAATGGTAACCTCAACTTTCCAAGGAACAGACCTCTTTAGGAATTCTTAGATAAAATTGTTTTGAGCTCTCCAGCATTAGGATCCCAATAGACTTAAAAAGTCATTCCCAGTGGTTTGTACATGAACAGGAGAAAGCTGACATTCCTTCAATGAGGCCTAGTCAGCCACAACTGGGAAATCTGCAGAGTGTTTACAGATCATTTAGATTTGTTTCTTGAACATGCAAGAGAACCCAGCAGCACAATAGACAAATTCTACTTTCACTGAACCAAGGAGAAGACAGAGCCAGAAAAGGGGAAAGGCACTGATGTAAAAGTGTGTCCCCAGTGCTGCCCTTGACCTTCCGGCTCCTTCCTGACCTTCCAGGTCCTTCCTGAGGCTGTACCATCAGATGCGAGCTGCCATGTGACAAATGGATACTTAGTCCAAAATTTACCTATTTCTATGGCATCAACATAAATTCTTTTTATTTTCCTGTTGTCTTAATGTAGGGAACTGAAAACTGTATCACAGTGTAGTGTCTGACATTGATAGAATGTTATACTTTGTTATAATTAGGGATTTTTCAATATAATTAAAGTTGTAGTGATGGATTTATGAAGCAAGCAAAATGGATGACTAAACTTTTAATTTTTAATTAACTTGACTTTGATCTAATATAACTATTAAAGTACAAAAGTTGTTATTTATGCTTGTTTCATCAGTAAAATGCACTCCTAATTGATACATGGAATATAGAGTAAGCATATACATACATATGTATATATATATATATGTATATATGGAGGCTAATTTCCCTGAGTCTCTATGCTAATGTCACACCATCCATATCTCTGAATAAAAACAATATTAATATTTATGTGCACCAATGAACCATATATATATATATATATATATAACATATAATATGTTTATATACTATATACTACATACTCTTTAAAAGAGTTTAGGTCATTTGTGTGTATCTCCAACAGCATATAAAATCATTATTTGGGTATCAAAATGAGCCACGTGTAATTTTTATCCTTGCTCCAGTACATTATTGATTGTATATCAATTACTGTTTTATACACATATTTGGTCTCATCTTACCAATTTTGTATTTGTATTATTTTTTGGATCTGGAATGTCCTCTGCAGACCCATGTGTGAAAGAGCACAGCCTTTGGTGAAGATTTAGAAAGTAGACCCTATTTGGAGGAAGAAAAGCATCTCTGATCATGCCCTTGAAGGGAAATTGACCACACCCATTTCCTCCCCATTCCCTGCCATTTGAAATCACCATGAGGTAAGGAGCATCTTCTGCCATGTGTTCCCAACGTGATGCAAGAGGAAAAAATCACGGCCTGAAACTTCCAAATCTGACCCCAGATAGAACTTTCACCCTTACAAACTGGTCATCTCAGTTATTTTATCACTGAAAGACAAAGTGATACAGTGAATATTTCAGTCTTTACATGGGGCAGTATCGTTCTCTATAAAGTATTTTGAAATATGTCTCTACCATCCTTGACCATACTTGATTAGCTTCCTTATTTTCAGCCTTACTAGGTAATCTAGTTTTTATAGTCAGATACATACATTAATAGCAATGATCCTGGCTAAAATGTACTGAGCACATAGTATAATCAGACATTATTGTTGTTAGATAATCATGTAAATGCAGGGTCCTCTCCCACCTGCCTGTTCTCAAGTACCTGACAGCTGCTTCCCAAATTACTTCATAGAGGCTTATATTAATTATAAATGCTTGACTGATGGCTCAGGCTTATTATTAACTAGATCTCATATTTAAATTAATGCATTCCTATCGATCTATTTATAGACACGTGGTCTGTGGCTTACTGGTCCTCTAGCATCCTGCTTCTTGGGCTGCTCGCAGTGTCTCCCCTGACTCCGCCCCTCTTCCTCTGAGTCTTTAGTTTGATTCTACCTCTTAATTATCTTGCCTTGCTATAGGTCAAAACAGTTTTATTATCAATCAATAAGAGTAATACATATTCACAGTGTATGGAAGGACCATCCCACAGTATAATCACTACTACCACTGCTTTATATTCTGTTACATATTTATTTTAATATATATATTAATATATATCTGTTATATATTTATTTAATATAGATATATCCTGTTGGAATTAATCTGAATATTTCTTATAGTTTAGAAAATTGTTTCTTAGCTTGTGGCAGTACTTTTTAATTTGAGCACCCTACAGGGGGCCGGGGCTAGAAAGTGTGTTGTTAGGGGTGAGCCCTTGAAAGCTATACCTACCCCTTGTTCCAGGCAGTGTTCTGTCATTCTTACTCTTAGTCAAGCCTATTCCTAGATGGCTTTTCTTTGGGGCTTCAGAACCAGGATCTCTCATTAGCATATGAAATACGTCCTGATGCTATCGACCTTGTCTTAGAGTGACCTGCTAAACTCTCTCAGTTTGTGTCCTTCAGTCGCTCACATCATAGTTTCACCAGCTGTGAGTTTCAGGACTTCCTAGGACTTCGCATTATTTCAGCAGAGTAAGGAATGGTGTTTGACCTCTGCTCCTGTCATTTTCATTTGACTAGTGATGCTTTTCTGTAGGCATGTTTGCTTCACTGTCTGATTTAGTTAGAGGACTGTCTAGATGCCACTGCACTGTGAGTTGCATCCCACAGAGATCATGTCCCACCAGGAGCTCTAGACAGCCAGTATTCCATCGCCAGTTCTGTCTTACCACCTTCTTCATTTTTCAGCTGATGCTGGAACAGTGACCACGAACTTCTTAAATGTTTTCTCCTTATTTATCCACTAATTATAAGATACGTATGTAGTTATGTTCAAAGTCCCATGTGGTGTTAATACATAAAAATAGAAGCAAGGATCCATGCCACTTGTAGAAACACTCATTCATCTCTTTCTCATCATCCATGTATCTTTAAAGGATGATTTCAAGCATAGAAAAAAGAAAACATACAAGAAATAGATGAAAATGCTTTCAAACTTGGAATAAGAGGCTTCTTTAAGTTTCCAAGTAGAGTTTGAGAAATGTTAATTATGACACTTTTTAAAGTAGCATATTAATTAAATATCAGCTTATTGAGGATATAAATTATAACTATAAGTTACATAAATTATTTGTATTGTAGTTCACATTTCTATACAAAGATAGAAGTAAAATTACTAACTGTTGAGGAGTATGCACATGATCAACCCCTGGGCTGGTCGTACAGGATGTGGCTGCTCTCTAGTGGTCAAGATTAGTGTTCACAGCTCAATTGTTCAGGCAGTCACTTTATTTTTCTGCATTGAGACTGAAACACAATAGAAATCAGAAATAAGCTTACAGTTTCATGAGAGTCCATTTTATTGGTTGCACATTTTATGGTTAATAAAAGTGAATTGTTCCATTTCATTTTTATTCACTTCAAATAAGTATCTAAATTCAATGATATATGACCATCACAAAGTCAGCTCAGGAATATTTGCTTAACAAAAAAGCTCCAAACATTTTCCATGTCATTGAACACATATAGTTCAATAAAAGGATTTACAACTTGGGAACTGACTGCAATAACAGGACCACAAAGTGTCACATGAAACACAGGGCAAGTTACAAACAAGATACAGAGAGGGTGAACAACTGTCTCCCTCTTTTTTTGTTTGTTTGTTTGTTTGTTTGTTTTTTGGTTTTTCGAGACAGGGTTTCTCTGTGTAGCTTTGCGCCTTTCCTGGAGCTCACTTGGTAGCCCAGGCTGGCCTCGAACTCACAGAGATCCGCCTGGCTCTGCCTCCTGAGTGCTGGGATTAAACGTGTGCGCCACCAACGCCCAGCGCAACTGTCTCCCTCTTGTCAGATAGAAGAGTCTCATCCTCCATGTCATCACCCCCAGTGCTTAACTGAAACTTGGTAAATCTGGGTGAAAGGGAAGAGAGTTCTGTATTATCTTTCTCATTTTGAGATTGTTCCTCTGCTTTGTGTGTTGTGCTGATCCACACTATCAAGTACATGAGTACAAATCACTACAAACAACTTCTGTACTCCTAATGCCCTTCTCTCCTGGTTCCTATTCTGTACTGGAGTTTAGAGATGAGCTTTGGACAAACTAGAATGGATGCTGATATGTGCCCAAATTCTGTATCCTTTGGGATCAGGTGCTTACCTGGATGTTCCAGAGAAAGAAAGGTGAAGGACATCAATACAAAACCCTCTGCCTTCATGCCCACCTGTTGTTCGATGGTCCACAGGAACAGCAGTTCAGGGATTCCCCACTCAAACCTTTATCTCCCATGTATTTAAATATTAGTCGTGCTCACGGTAACATTTTCACATCCCATGCCACAGTGTACTTTGATTCACAAACATTGCTTCAAAGTGGTGAGCTGCCCAGGTAGACCAGTTGCCTCACCTCTGTCCTCTATCCTCGTCTACATAGACTGCCTTTAGAAAATTGCTTAGACCAGATGGTGTGAAACAACAGGATGGATGACATTTGAGTCATGTTTGAATGTTTGGAAAATCTTATATATCAAAACTTAATAAAAGAAAAAGTAAATATGTCATATTATTAAGGGAGAAAAGGGTAAATGCATTTACTTATGATTATATGTGAAATTATTTTTAAAACATTCTTGAGAAAAACTACTGGAAACCTATTCACGAAGCATAACTCCCTTAATGTAAACACATTAAACCAAATAATAACTCAGTTTTCAATTAAGTATGGTAGGGATTATTGCATCCATTTTAATACATTAGTAATAACTCAGAGTTGCAAAAGACATCTGTGTAGATGTAACCAACCGTTTTATTAAATAAAAAACACAGAACCAGTGCAAGGAAGAAAGCCAAGGGGTCAGAGCTAAGAGCTAAAACCTTACCCTTCCTCCTGTGGTGGTCCTACCTCTCCGAACCAGAGCTACTTCCTGTGTTAAAGTCTTTATATAGAATTTCTGTTCTGCCTTCTCATTGGTTGTAAACCCAACCACATGACCGCCTCATCACGGCCTGTCTGTATAGACCTCCAGGTGTTCTATGGTTGGTATTGAGATTAAAGGCATGTGTATCCAATACTGGCTGTATCCCTGAATACCCAGAGACTTACCTAGCTCTGCCTACCAAGTGCTGTGATTACAAGTGTACACCATCACTGCCCTGCTTTCCTATGGCTTGCTAATAGCTCTGACCACCAGGCAACTTTATTTATTAACAGAAAAATAACATTTTAGTACAAAAGAAAATATCACCATACATCTGTGTCACTTTCAGAAAAGCAATAAACATACTTCTCTTTGGAACAGCTAAGAGCAAACGTAGATTTGAATTCTCTATCTCCCCATGTGTGTTCTGTAAGCTCCTGCCTGTCTGTTGTATGAATCTGAATTTTTTCATACCAGAATGTAGTCTTGTCTTTTCTGCCTCTCTCTCTCTGTCTCTCTGTCTTCCTCTCTGTCTCTGTCTCTCTGTCTGTGTCTGTCTCTGTCTCTCTCTCTCTCTCTCTGTCTCTCTCTCTCTCTCTCTCTCTCTCTCTGTGTGTGTGTGTGTGTGTGTGTGTGTATGTGTGTGTGTGTGTGTGTGTAGATGAACTTTTTTGGGGGGGTGCCAGCTCACAAAAAATGACATGAAGACATATTATTAATTATGAAAGCTCAGCCTTAGCTTAGGCTTGTTTTTTAACTAGCTCTTATAACTTAAATTAACCCATACTTTTTTAAATTAACCCACATTTTTTAATCTACTCTCTTCCACATGCTTGTCATTTCCATTATGCCCATCCTGATTATTCTGCATCTGGCTGGCAACTCCTTCTTTTCTTCTTCCCAGAGTTCTCTATTCTCAGAAGTCCCTCCTAAACTCTTCCTGTCTAGCTAATGCCATTCAGCTCTTTATTAACCCAATCATAGTGTCACATCTCACACAGTGTAAAGGGATATATCCCAACATTTCTCCCCTTTTTTTTCCTAAATAAGAAAAGGAAGGTTTTAACTCTAACACATCAAACTATGTACAATAAGCACAGTTATCAAGTGAGAATTACATATACAATGTTCACTCCATTTGCATTTGGCAAATTAAAGAAAATATTGTATTATCTATTCTATGTTAGTCCAAAGTCTTACACCTAAAATGTTTTTGTCATTATTTGTATTACCATTCTAATTGTATCTTTTTAGATTTTGAAACATCTTTTTAGGTAAACAACATAAGCTTTTATGTTTCTCAGATATAAACTTAACCATCTCTTATGTAAGTTTCCTTTCTGAATTTGGTAACAAGGAAAAGTATAAAACTATACCTACCTAGTCTGCAATCCCAATCAGAGACGCTAGAAGGATAAAATATTAATTGAGTAAAGAAGAAGAGCAAAACAAACAACTTTCAAAGCTATGAGAAATAACAGAAACAGCTGGCTGCCTGGACATTACTCAAGTTTCCTCTGTAACACTGGGGCATCTGTCTTCAGCCTACAGGCCTAGAATAGCTGACAAATTTTTCTGGGAAGCAGGAAGTTTGAAAGACTATCCTACCCTGTCTTGGTAAAGTTCAGCAGTCATTTTCTTTTGTGTCCAACTTGTCTAGTTTGGACGGCATACTGTCAGTAGTTGAGGCCATGGAAGTGTCTTACCCGGTGGCTAACTTTTGCCACAAAGAAAACAAACTCCATATGGAGGTTCTTCAGTGCCCATCATCTTCTCTGAAGTTGATTGGTGCTACCAGGAGCAGACAGGTCTCATTGTCATGAAAAGGCTTATGTTATTAAAACATCTTAAATGCCATATTCTGTAGATCCCTGAAGTGTTTGAAGACCACCTGTCTATCTAAAATATATCTCTGTTTGGCCTTGAAAACATAACACAACTATAAGTTTGAATATTATAGGTGATTAACTACTAAACTGCATTTCTTTATTTTCTTAAATAGTTTGTAATAACTTTAAAGGTCTAGAAATTTGCATTACATTGTTAAATGAGCTGCATAGATACAATACTTTAAACAAGAGTAGAAACATATGTACAGTTTTTCTAACAAAAATAACCTTAAATATGTATCAATATTCAAAAATACCTTAAACAAGAGTAGAAACATACATACAGTATAACAAAAATAACCTTACATTTGTATCAATATACAAAAATCCATACCAATGTAAAATATTTAAGACTAGTGGTTGCTTTAGTTTAAAAGCACATTTAATAATCTACCTTTTATTTTTCAAAACAAGGTTTTTCTGTGTAGTTTAGGTGCCTGTCCTGGATCTCACTCTGTAGACCAGGCTGGACTCGAACTCACAGAGATCTGCCTGGCTCTGCCTCCTGAGTACTGGGATTAAAGGCATGTGCCACCACCATCCAGCTGTAATTTATCCTTTTATCCTATTATTTTTATATCCTCCCTTTTTCTTTCAGAACAAGATCCCTGAATCTAATCTCCTCTGTTCAGCTTTTTTTCTGACCATTACCAATAACAACTTGTAACCAACCCTAACATCTTGTTGGCTAATGGCTAATGGCCATTCAGCTCTTTATTAAACCAAACATAGTGACACATCTTCACACAGTTTAAAGGAATATTCCACAGCGTGCGTGTGTGTGTGTGTGTGTGTGTGTGTGTGTGTGTGTGTGTGTGTGTGT
>CABHPP010116681.1:0-19161 GCA_902168425.1 Peromyscus attwateri | reverse complement strand
TGTGTGTGTGTGTGTGTGTGTGTGTGTGTGTGTGTGTGTGTGTGTGTTTTCCTAACTAAGGGCTTTGGCTCCTTTATTGAACAGCACAGAAATAATCACATGGAGAAGGAATGAAGATACTTTACAAAAACCTTTGACAGGGTTTTACAAGGGATTAAAACTTCACTGAGCCAGATAACAAACATCACTGTGAACAGATTATCATCAAGTAATATCATATATATGTATATATATATAGTTTATAATAACTTTAAACACCTAGAATTTACACTACATTGTTAAATGAGCTGCATAGATACAATATTTTAAACAAGAGTAGAAACATATGTACAATATATTCTAACAAAAATAACCTTAAATATGTATCAATATTCAAAAATACCTTAAATAAGAGTAGAAACATATATACAGTATAACAAAAATAACCTTACATTTGTATCAATATACAAAAATCCATACCAATGGATATATATATATATATATATATATATATAGAGAGAGAGAGAGAGAGAGAGAGAGAGAGAGAGAGAGAGATTTCAACACTTACAGTGGATATTTGTTTTACTTGTTTTTGCTTTTTCAACACATGGTTAGAATACCACGCATATGTACACCCATGCATTGCTTTCTGCAATGGGGGCATGGAAGAGTATCTGTCTTAAGATTAAGGCTCTGTTTTAGCATATATAGTAAAAGTTGATGTTGATAACATGTAAAGTCCAAGGCAAGTAAGGTTGGTTGCTACATTGTTCTCTTAAAGGCAAGTTAAACCAACAGGCTAAGTACCCAGTAGAATGTCAGACTTGAGTAACCTTAAGATGTATTTATTAATAACTCTGCTGTGAGGTCCAGCAGAAATTACAACCTCTTTGAATGTAAGAAATGTTTGTACAATAATGTAAGAGGTATATTCATAATAATATATCACCCTAGATTATCTAAAAGGAAACACCTTTAATAACACTGTGTGATTATCACAGTGATCTACTTCACTTTAGCTCCTGTTTGTGATATGTGTAAAGGAACGTAATATTTTGAGCTATGTTTATGCAAAAGGAAAAAATAATTCTTTCAATTTTATACATATAATGACCAGAGTTATAAATGTTAAATATCTTAGAAAAAAATGTTGGTTTAAGAAGGATGACTAAGGGCTGGGCAGTGGTGGCTCATGCTGTTAATCCCAGCACTTGGGAGGCAGAGTCAGGCGGATCTCTGTGAGTTCGAGACCAGCTTGGTCTACAGACTGAATTCCAGAACAGGTTCAAAAGCTACACAGAGAAACCCTGTCTTGAAAAGAAGAAGAAGAAGAAGAAGAAGAAGAAGAAGAAGGAGGAGGAGGAGGAGGAGGAGGAGGAGGAGGAGGAGGAGGAGGAGGAGGAGGAGGAGGAGAAGAAGAAGAAGAAGAAGAAGAAGAAGAAGAAGAAGAAGAAGAAGAAGAAGAAGAAGAAGAAGAAGACGGCTGACTAAGCACATATCTTTACTTATTTTGGCATCTCTGTTAATAGTGAAATACAGAAAAATGCTTTGCATTTTCACCCACTCCACTTCTGCCCATCTGAAAGCCACAAAATTACCAAAATCCAGACGATGACAATGCACAGAACAGATGCTGCTAGATTACCAGTGGATTTCACACTCAGACATGAGTCTATCTTCACATATGATGAGTGATCACAGCAGAAATCCGGAAGAAGCTCCGTCTTACACAAAGCAGAAGTTGGCAGAACGATGTGTACAGTGATGCCCTGCGGCAGTGGAAGACAGATCCAGGAGGCTGTCCAAACTTTAAATGACTCTGAAAGTGCAGACTTTTCCTCTAGGCAAAGGCTGACAGGGAAACTGAAGGGACTCTAGCCAGCCCAGCAAGACAGATATGTTCCAGCAGGGCTTCCTCTTCTCTTCCCTTCCATCTGTCTTGCTAAGAACCATTAGATTGCATTCCCCCACTTGCTCCTTGGCCATTTGCTCCTCCTGAGGCTGACCATCAAAGCTATCTTGTACCAATAAAAAGAATTTTGTTGCTGTTGTTTCTTTGAAACAGGGTCTTGCTAACTGGCTATGTAGACCAGGCTGCTCTTGAACTCACAGAGATACACCTGTCCTTGTCTCCTGGATGCTGAGATTAAGGATATGTGTTACCACACCCAATAAACAGAATTTTTTAAAGGATAATAGAGAAGCGCAATTATTGCTGTTGTTTAACTCAGTTGACACAGTTGCAAACTGCCTTCTAAATAGCTATGCTTATCTATGTAGTCAAAGTTTCTCCTGGCCTTAATCAGAGAAGCTTTTGGACCCAAGGAACAGCAATAAAACAAAGACTCATTGCTGTCCAAGATGGCGAGAGTAGCCAGTGGTTTCCAGCCCAGCCCTAAACAAGACATTTATACCACCCTCTCTAAGGCTCAAAGAATATCACAGAAGAGGGGATGGGAGTATGAAGATCCAGAAGATAGCGTAAAGGAATAACCATTGCAAAAGTCATTTCATTACATCTGCACTGAACCACACAGGGCTAGTCCTATGGACAGTAAGTCAAGGAAGGCAGGAGTGGGAGGTGGAGGAGGAGGCCTCCACCCTTACCTCTGGACCTATTTGATGTATAAAGGGCTTCTGTGTTGGTACAGAAAACACCCAGACATCAAGTTCTCAGCACAAAGGAGATTTACTACCTTGGAAAGACACGAAAGGGAAAGGGTGGGTGAGGGTCCATTGCCTCTGGATCAGACAAAGACAGAACATGTGTTTCTACAGGAGAGGTTTTTAAGGAGAAAAGGGCAAGTCTGTGCTAGGTGAGTTGATAAGTCCTGATTGGACAGGTTAGCCAGTGTAGCCAAATAAAGAATTTTGATTGCTGGATCTTGGTGATTTGATAGTTGGACCTTGGAGTTTTAGTCAGGCATAAAGAAGTATGCCAAATAAGGGAGAAGACTTTGGTGGCTAGCTTTAGGAATATAATCTAATGGTTTAGCAAGGGAGAGGGAAGGGGAAAAGGCAAAATAATGCTTGCCATGCTGGAGCCTGTGCTTGTCATGCTCAGACCTGCTAGAGCCCTTCAGGCTATCCACAGACTCTGGAAATGAACAAGTCGCTGCCTTTAGTTTTTTTAATCCACTGATGAGCCCAACAGAAGGCTCCAAATGCAGGATTACACACATGACCCTGGTTAATCTCAGTAGGTCACAAAACCAAAAGGATAAGCATGGACAAGAGACAGAGACATGTGGAGAAGGGGACAGACAGAAGGGGAGAAGGGTGATGGGAGGTGAGAGTGCCTGCAGTGCATTGCTGAATTGTTTTAAAATACATTTAATGTTTTTAAAAATAACATTTCAGGATAAAGTGCATAGAGCTAAATATTAGGAAAAGGAGAATATAACAATTTAAAGATCCTAGTAAAATAGGTTAAAAGAAGAGATAGGTCAGATATAAGTTGCATAAAATAAAGAAAACCAGCCCTACTAGCGAGGTGGCTCCGTAGGTTGAGAAAGTGTGCATGAGCCAGGTGTGCTGGGATGGACCATGGACACCACATGGTAGCAGGAGAGAATGGACACCAAAGTTAGTCTCTGATGTCCACACATGTGGGCATGTGTGTGTCTGCACTCAAACACATGCTCACTAAATAAAACAAAAAATAAAACTTTAAAAATAAATGAGAATACATGGTATATATATGTATACATATATGTATGTATATATACTGCAAAGAATGGTATAACTACTAATAATATTTGTCAATTAATTAAAATAGATTAAATGAATAGAATAGAGATAAAAAAAAGTGTAACAATAAATAAAACTAGAAGAAGAAAAGTCCTGGGTTTTTTGTCTGGGTTTTTTTTCCTTCAAGACAGTGTTTCTCTGTGTAGTTTTGGTACCTGTCCTGGATCTCGCTCTGTAGACCAGGCTGGCCTTGAACCCACAGAGATCCTCCTGGTTCTGCCTCTTGAGTGCTGGAATTAAAGGGGTGCGCCACCACTGTCCAGCTGAAAAGTCCTGTTTTGTTTTGTTTTTTTTTCTTTCTTACATTTCTTTATTGATCATTGAATACTATTATTACAGTTGTTAATAAATTTACTCACAAAATAACATCAAAAGGTTCGTAAAGGAAATATCTATTGAGTGTTGATAAAACTATTAAACATCCAAACTCCAGGATAAAACTATTAAACATCCAAACTCCAGGTTTCACACCCTGTGCTCCAGTCCTACCTGGTGAGTACCCTGAACCCTCTCTAGCTGGTACCCTCCCCAAAGCCCAGACCAAATCCTGAGCACACATCCTATGCACTAGCCTAGTCTGGTGAGTACCCAATCCTATCTAGGCGGTATGTCTCCCAATGTCCAAACATATCCCTGAGCAAACATCCCGTGCCTCAGGCCAGTCTTGTGAGTGCCTAAACAAGAGCTACACAGTGAGAACACCATTGACAGTCCAACGTGGATAGAAGACATCTCATAAGCAGCCCTCCCAACCCCCGGCAATTAATGGCTGATAATATACAAACAATCAACCTTCTCCAAGAATGAGCCCCCAGGAGGTTATCTAATCTCCATATATAAACATAATAAAATAAATATTAAAAAGAAAACCACCTAATTCTAAAGTTTCGGACTCTGCTGAAAGTGGTATTCTTTTAGGTTCCAGTAGGGGGCGCAAAACTCAAGGCGTGTAAATGAAAGCCGCTCCGCCGCTCCGCCGCTCCCCCTCCACCCCGTGGGTTCATCGCGTTCCCAAACATTTCAATTCAACCTTCAGAATTTGCTTCCAAATTTATTTGAGGAGCATACCGCAAATCTTTATATGAAAAATGCAGCATTTAGATTTGAAGAGCAGGTATTTTCTGAGCATTCCAAACGGAAATACTTGTATTCTGCACTTGAAGAAGAGTTGAAGGTAAATGACACTGAAAGAGTTGAGGAAAGCCAAGTGTAGGCGGCCTTTTCTTCACTGCCCTCACCTCCCTCCTGCTCATATATATCCACAAGCACATGGATCCTGAGAACTCTTGGAAGACTTCATCCTGTCTACATTCTTCAGATGCTAGTGGGGTTTGCTGGCAATGGAGCTATTTAATTTTGTGTGTGTGTGTGTGTGTGTGTGTGTGTGTGTGTGTGTGATATTATGCCCTGGTTAATTTTTATTGTCAATTTGTCACAACCTCAGAATCATCTGAGAAGAAGGAACCTCAACTGAAGATTTGCCTAAATCAGATTGGCCTGGGGCCGTGCCTGGGAGCCCAGCTTAAATCCACTCTATAGGCAGGAGATTTTTAGTTGACAGTTGTATAAGCTTTGATCACGAGGTGGCGCCAAACAGCAACAGTATATGCTCAGGTGACTAAATGCAAAGCAACACCACATAAAACTCAGTCTTTACCCACAGCTGAGCACTTGGCCAAGCTCCTGGAGTTACTTGAGGAGAGGGAGGAAGGGTTATAAGAGCAAGGGAGGTCAGAATCATGATGGGAAAAACCACAGAGATAGCTGACCCAAGCTAATGGGAGCTCATGGACTCTGGACTGCCAGCTGGGGAGCCTGCATGGGACTGAACTAGGCACTCTGAATGTGGGTGAAAGTTGCTTGGCTTGATGTGTTCGTGGGTCCCCTGGCAATCGGACCAGGACTCATCCCGGGTACACGAACTGGGTTTTTAGAGCCCATTCCCTATGGTGCGATTTTTTTTTAGAGCCCATTCTCTATGGTGAGATGCCTTACTCAGCCTTGATGCGGGGGATGGGGGGTGGGGTGGCGCTAGGTCCTGCCCCAACTTGGTATGCCAGCCTGTGTTGACTACCCAAGGGAGGCCTTACCCTCTATGAGGAGGGGATGGGGGTGGGATGGGCGGAGGTGGGGGGGAGCGGGAGAAGGGGAGGGAGAGGGGACAGGGTTGGTATGTAAAAGGAAAGAATTAAAAAAAAATAAAATAAAAATAATTACACAACTCAGAACGCACCAGTGACACATTGTCCTTGACAAGGATTAGAGCCACTGGAGTTATATACAGAATGGAAACATATTGGACACCTGCCAAAGGCTGTATGGTGTAATTTTTTTAGGATGTTAGGTCTCAGTGAAATTTCTTTTAGAATAAAAACACTTTCTTGTTTGCTTCTATATTTGATTGATTGACAGAACACTTCTCAGTGACACAGGGGATGATGCCCTCTGCTCAGGGGAGGACCTGTAATTGAAGTTCCTAGGACTGGTTCACACAACTTAGAACCAAAATCCAGCATTTACGGTCACTAACAACAACGAAGCAAGCATCTTGAAAATGTTTTCCCCCGAAGATACCTGGACGTGTTATCAGAAACATTTCTATTCTGAATTACAGTAACAGAATTTGAATTTGAATTTTCCTTGGGATCCAAAATAAGCCACCTAGGTTCTTAAAATTGTAAGGTTGTTTTTAAACTGTATGTGCTATGGTGGTTTGTCATGTGGTAAAGATGCTTAGTTTTTTTCCTGACCTTTTTGGTGACTATATGATTTTCATTTTTGAAATGAATAAAATTGTTGCTATCAAGCTAAAAAAAAACCCCAAAACTCAGTCTTTAAATAAATCGTCTTATTAAATTTTGAATATAAAAGTTACAAACAGCAGAGACTTTGGTTATCTGGATAGAAATAACATTAAACATTTTTCACAAATTTTCCAATGATAATCTATCAAGTATTAGAAAGTTTAACAGCCTGTTTCACTTAAAAATATATAATTAAATAATGACTTTTTAAATATTGATTATATCATCTTGTGAACATAAAACTACTAATTTCATTATCGAGATTATTTTATGAGGAATGTGCCACAAACCTGACATTTAAATTACTCAGGTGTTAGTCACTAAAATTGCTGCGGGCCGCAGGAATATATCATAAGAATTCAGCTGGTTATGGCAGAGTCACTACCTGGAGGGATCAGGGAATTCCTCCAGAGGAAGCCAAATTCCAAGGAGTTTTTGGTGTTACTTGGCTTGTTATATATCAGCTGTCTTCTGTTATGAAAATCATGTATGCCATCATAGTTTTCCCTATTGATTTTTCCCAAAGAAGGGCTAACAGTGTGGACTGATCACTCTCTGGACATACACATTCCAGGTATTTGGAGAACAGCCTCAGGAAAGGCTTTCTCTGGAATCAGATATCTCCCTTGGCCACTTTCAAGGACTAGCAGCAATAGCAGTCCACATGCAAGTCTCCTGATTTAAGATAAATTCGGCAAGGAGACACCGCCTAGGTCAGGTGGATGTTAAATAATAGCTTTACACAATTTAGCTCGGATCCTCCTTTCTTACAGCCTTACTATCTTTATAGACCTCTAACTCCTTACCTAACCACTTCTAGGAATATTTAGATAACCTTCTGCGCTGACAGCTATGCTCAGCCAGAACCCCAGTTCAAGCCTCCCTGTAATTATCATCATTGGCAGCATCCGGCCAGGTCCATCCCCAGATGGAGGAAAGTACCTTATTAGAGATACTTCTGTACTCTCTAAGAACAGACTTAAGCATCCAGGCTACCCGTTTGAGAAGGCCTGGCGGATGTGCCAATTAAGCTTTACTTCCTTCTTTCCCAAACCTTACCTCTAGTTCCAGATCTCCCTTTAACTATCAACAGAGGCATCTAGCTGTACACAGGTTGCCTAGCGACTGAGCACACTTTCCCCCACCCTGCAGAAAAAAGGCAGATAGCTTGGACAGATAGGAGCCACAGGAAAAAAGAAGACAGTTTTATTTTCTCCCATTGACTAGCAACTTACAGATTCTTAACATTTTCTACCAATCACATTTAAGACTATAGTTGAGCACATAAGATTCCCTCTTCTTAAATATTACCTGAATTTAGCCTTTAGTTAATTCATTTCCCCATTGGTCACTTCCCTTTGGGGTTGCAAATAATAATTAACGGTTATTGCCCCTCTGTGTGATTCTTATCACCCCTCCGTTTGGAAGCCTGGCTTTGCACTGCCAAGGGATTACTGCTTGTAAGTGTACACATACCAGGACTCCCAGGGCACATGGAGGACGGAGAAGAGAAAAGAGAATGGAAGAACTAGGTGGGTAAGAACTTGAGAGGAACAAACTGAGATGGGGAAGAACTAGATTGAAGGGCTAGAAGAGAGTACTAGAGGAACAAGATGGAAGATGAGGAAGAGCCAGATGGAGAAGTATTAGCTGGGTAAGAACAAGGTGAAAAGGATCTAGTTGAGGCAGAATTAAGATGAGAGAATTAAGATAGAACTTAGATAAGTATAGAGAGAAATCAGGCAAGAAAGGAGCTAGGCACGAGAACAGAACTGAAGCTGTGTATACAGGATGTTATGCCAGAGGAATTAAAGCAAGTGGACTATAGAGCTCGGTGTACTGAGATTCTATTTCCTGAAAATAGTCCTCACCATTAGTAGTTCTCTCTCCTGAGCCCCTGGGATGTATAACATTAAGGCTGGTCCCACTAATATTATGCAAGATAAAATGAACAACAAAACAAAACAAAACCGGCTAGTGACATCCTTGTCCTTTGTCCTTTGGATTTATGTCAAGACCATGGAATGAACACCTAGCCTAAAGAGTTAATGTCAAATTTAGTTTCAACTAAATTAAAAGCTATCCCCTGTGTTGCCAGACACATTTCAAATGCTCCAAGCTGTGGGAGATACAAATACGTCTCCTTGCCCTCCAAGAATCATTACAGTGAAAAGCAAAATAAGATGGAATACAGAGAAAAGGTCTGATTCCGAGACACACGAAAACCAAGCACTTTCTAACAGGTCTCAGAAAAGGGTCTGCTTTACAGACACTGCTGGGGAAGTGGAGAGGGAGAAGGAAAATGTCAGGCAGGAGAGAAGATAGAGGAAAGGAAAATGGGGGTCTCTAGGAGGAGGAAACATGGACGTAAAGCTGAAGAAATTTCCTGCATTCTTGAAACTAAAACATGATGAACGCACATGGAAGGACAAAGTGAGGCTTAAGTAGTGTACATAGCCTGTTTCACACAGGGTAAAGGTTAAGCCAGATGCTGAATATTACCCTATAAGCAATAAGGAGTGAGTGGGAAAAATATAAAACAACAGTTAACAGTCAGTTCCATAGGTCTGTGTAATTGGCTTGGAGCATATGGTTCACATGTTTCGAACCATATCAAAAGCAACGAAGACTTGAAGGAACTGGAAGGTTACAGTAGATGGGGCAATTTAAATAGGAAGGAGGCATTTCTAGGTAGACTTAAAACTGACTACGTAGTTGGCTAACTTGAAAGAGCAATTGGTCTGCCTCCCTCACATTTCCCTTACTGCAAACTGTTCGCACAGAAGCCAATGCGCTCTCTTCACTGCATAAATCTAATGACCTTCCACCATAGTCCAGACACTTTCAACTGCTGTCGCCATCTTGCCACCAAGGCCAAATCCCCAAATCATCTGTTGTCTTTGCACCTGGCGGTCTAGTATCCTGTTCCCCATTCTCTTCTACTGTCACATCGCTGAGTTCTGTTTCTTTACTGAACCTTGACCTTCCTCCAATGAGACTCAATAGAGTGTGCTTATTTTATGTCCCCACAAGGTTCAGATAATTTTCCTGCTGAAATCCTCAACTGAAGTGCCAATTACCTAGGGAAGAGGCCTTTACTGTTCGGGATAGGTCAGACAGCTCCTTCACAGGTACATAGCAACATGTTCCTCTACCTTCCTGCATTTGCTTAACGTGCAGGTTTGTGTGTTTATTTGATTTTGAGAGGCTCTTTTAAAAATATCTATATGTGTAATATATAGCACGTAATTTATAAATATATATTATATATTAAACATGTGTTTAATATATTATATTGAAAACAACTTTTTATATACCGTATAAATATCAGCTTTCTCCTCTCCCAAGTCCTCCCAAACCCTCACCACCTGTCCACTCACCCAACTCAATGCTCTTTCTCTCTCTATTTAGGAAGCAAATAGGAAAACAAAATCCCAAATAAATGAGAATTTGAAAATGAAAGAAAAAGGGAGAAAGAAAAAGACAAAACACAGGAAACATACACACACATGCTAACACACACAAACCCCTGAAAACACAAAATTGAAAATCATAATATACAAGCAAAAGATCAATAAGACAAAAAAATGCCCAAACAAAGAAATATACCACTGAGTTTGTTGTGCATTGGCCATCTACTGCTGGGCATGGGGACTCACTTAAGTGTGGTAAACATACCCAGTGAGACTGCATTGTGGAACCCTAATTCTTTTGTGAGTAGTTGTCAATTGGAAATGACCTCTAGATTAGTGGTAGAAACTCACATCAACTCCCCCCTCTCAGCACTGAGACCCTATCTAGCTTGAAAGTGCAGGTTGTGTGTATACTTCCGCAGTCTTTGTGAGTTCATTTGAGCATCAGTCCTGTCGTGGATGGAAGACATTATTGGTGCCATCCATCCTTTATGGCCCTTAAAATCTTCTGGCCGCTTCCTCTTTGGCATAACTCCTTGATGCATGAGGGTCTTTGATGAAAACATCCCATTTAGGACTGAGTGTTCTAAAGGCTCTCACTTTCTGCACATTGTCCAGTGTGGGTCTCTTTGTCAATTCCCATCCACTGCAAGAGGAATCTTCGAGAGAGTTCTTTTGATCTGCTAAGCGTCAGATTTTCTAAAGATGTGGTTGGATTTGATTGAGTGGGTTTCTAACACTTCAAATGTTGCTGTGTTGTGAACACATATCATGCTTGTTGGGTGAATAATCGTAGGGGTAGAGGTGCAATGCACACTAAATACAAATAAGGATCAGTTGCTTTTTAAAGGAAATATTTACAGTGATGACTATGAACCAGATTACTTGGGCAATACAAAAGAAATAATTACTTAATCAGAAGAAAAAGGCAGAAAGGAAGATGGGAGAGTGGTGAGGAAGACAGGGAAGAAGGACGAGACTGTGCGATTGTTTTCAGTTGCTTAACTATTGTCATAAGATGCATTTGATGTTAAACTGAATCTAAGAAATTGTTGGAGGGACATTTTTTTTTGAGAATTGGGTTGGGCTATCAAGATCTGGAAGCAGAAGAAGGTAAACTAAGCTTACAATGGAGTATGTATAGTGAAATGCTAAAGCTCATGTAGGTTCTGCCGGCCCTCTCAGTACTTGGAATTCACACTGTTGACCCTGAAGAATAGATACCAAAACTCTGTCACTTGAAACAACAGAACTGGGGTTCTCAGTTGTCCAGATCACAAAGAAGCTAGTTCCCTGCAGTCCAGCCTCTTCTTGGATGCTCAGTTTTAATTAGAATATCTGAGAGTGGATCTGATTGCTAGAGTCCAGCCTACCTAACTATAATAGCAGATGACGCTCAGTGGGTCAAATTTTTAGGTTTTCTCTTTGAAAAGATGAAGAATTACATTTTGACACATAGCCAGAACACTAGCATACCGTTTTAATTTGTTGTATGACACAAAAGGTGAACATTTTCTAAAAATTAGTTCGAACTAATCCTTGAAAATTCAACATGTAAGGAATAATTAGGAGAAAACTATGTAGTGATGTCGAAGACACAAGAGGAAAAGTAAGAAAGTGTATCTATTCAGGTTGGAGTAAGAAGAGAGTGTTCCTTGAAAATAACAATATTGTTAATCGAAACATTACACAGATAGTACATAAGTACAGATTGGGGGTAATACATTGGGTTCAGCCAGGAGGATATTAGTGGCCCCAGGAGAGGTAAATTCTAGGGGATATGAAGGTATAAAGCAAGTTATATACTAGTCAGATTGTGAGAGGTAAGAATGTAGAGAGAACCAGTGTTGGGTACTAGTTCAAGGCAGAAACCATTAAGGAAGATAAACTACTAGCTATAGTACTAGAAAGCATGTTTGTAGATGACTTTGTTATATTGTTTCCATATGGAGACATTTCAAATTATTGAATGGGTCCATAAGAGACAGGAAGGTTGAAATCACAGAAAGAAGAGAATATGAACAGAGCAAAGTCACTATTGTGACATGGTATGCTGGATCATGATGTTGTGATTTTATCTAGGAGACTCTGGTACATCAATGACTCAGATTACAATATAGTATAGTGTATGGTTTTATTGGATAATAGTCTAGTCCTTTCCTTTCCAAAATTTGCAATCTTCATTTCAAACAGCACATGTAAAGTAACTGCAGTCTATTTACAGATTAAATTAGCGTTAGTCTATGAGCTGTAGAGCAGTTTATCTTTTCACATTTGCTTAGTTACTCTCAGCTGAAAGAAGACAGCAGCACTGGACACCTTGTATCATGGAAATGTACCTTGTAAAGAAGTTCTCAGTATAGGTACACTTGAAAATAATTGCAACTGATTCAAAACATTTCCAGGAAGTACACTGTGTTTATTTTGAATGCTTTATCTGTAATATCTTAATTTCCTAGAGTGCCATTTAATACTTTATTATCTTAAAATCATGGGTAATAATATGCCCAAAACATAAATTAGCCATAATCTTCTTACCCATGCTTAATCTCAACCTTATGAAAACCCGTATAATTTTACAGCGGAACATCCACCAAGTTGTGAATTATAAGATAAGGTAGTCCTACATTTGTAGTAACTACCATATCCCAATGTTTTTATGTAAATAATGGTTTGCTTGAACCTTAAAAATATCTATTATGTGACAGCAAAAGGCAAGCAGTTTAACATTTTCATATTCAAGCACTTAGTACATATTTAGTTGGTGTTATTCTTGGTATATATAGAACCTCTTCATTTCAGTGAACTCTTTATACTCATAGGATCAGAGGGAAGGAAAAGGGGATTCATTAAAGAATAAGGGAGAAGACAAAAGAAAACAGAAGAAAAAAATACTGTAAACAATAAAGAAAGAGAAACTAAGTATGGTTGCTGTGGTGAGATGCTTAAGTGAGATCTGCTGGGATGAGCATTGTGTGTTTAGTAATTTATTGATTCCTTAGCTAAATATTTGCCTAGTGAATCAAATCTATATAACAAATACCAATTTACCTTTGTTACATACAGAATTATGAATTCTCTCAAGTATGAGACATTAAAATCTATAGTTTATAACAGATGTTACACATGTGAAGATCCACAGCATTCCTATCAAATTATGAAGCAGAATTCTTCCAGAGCTATGTTTCTTCAGAGCCCCAAAGTCAATAAGGCAGAACAGCACATGCTACTCTGGGTAATTAAAGTTGTAAGTTTCCTAAATAAATCACAGTGAGCAGTGTAGTTATATAATATGATAAAAAAAAAAAAGCTCTGGTCCCCAATACACAATTCCCAAGTCTTGTCCCTGTAGCTGCAACAGAATACCAGCTTCAGCCTTCCCTCAGCCCTCTCCACATCTTCTGTGGATCAAACAGATTGTCTCCTCTTAATCTTTCTCCCTGAACCCATCACTTTATCACCACCCCCAACTCTAGCAGGCATCCCCCACTAAACCACAGGCCATACCTGCCAGAATACCAGGTGGACTGCCCACAGACCTTCTCTTCTCTCTTTGTTCCTGAGACTCAACACCCCAGTCTCATTCCTAGAATTGCAACAGAACAGCAGCTTCAGCCTTCCCTTACCCCCATCCACATCCTTTGTGGATCCCACAAACCATCCTTTCATAACCTTCCTCTCTCTACTTGTTGCTTTGTCCTAGACCCCAACTCCAGCAGGCATCCCCTGCTAACCCAAGGGAAGCTCTTCCAAGGGCAACAAGTAGGCTGAAGCCAGACCCACACCTCTCCTATTGTTCCCCCTAGTCTTATCCCAAACTCTGTAGCAGGACCCTCTGTGGACTTCCTTTCCTCTCTGATCCAACCCCTAATCACAAAGACCGTCTCTAGCTTTCCTTCCCCCAACTCATCCCAGTTACTCAGCCCCCAACACCAGCAGACATTCTCTGTGAATATACCAGCTGAATTCGCCAAAAAAACAGAAAACACACAGCCATAGCATTCACCAAAAATTCAGAGTAGAAACAGAAACCAAGGAACAAAACATGCACCCAACAAAGAAAGATCCAGAAATCAGCACCTAGACCTTTAACCATCCCAAACCCAGATACTAAGAAGTCATTTTAAGAACACATTTAGCCGGGCGTTGGTGGCGCACGCCTTTAATCCCAGCACTCGGGAGGCAGAGGCAGGCGCATCTCTGTGAGTTCGAGGCCAGCCTGGGCTACCAAGTGAGCTCCAGGAAAGGCGCAAAGCTACACAGAGAAACCCTGTCTCGAAAAACCAAAAAAAAAAAAAAAAAAAAAAAGAACACATTTAATAACA
Organism: Peromyscus attwateri; assembly: GCA_902168425.1. NCBI lineage: Eukaryota > Metazoa > Chordata > Mammalia > Rodentia > Cricetidae > Peromyscus > Peromyscus attwateri. The sequence continues at coordinate 4,890 of CABHPP010116681.1, read as the reverse complement.
GCCAGTGTAATATGTCTTCACCAAAGCCTAGCTGTTCTACTACAGCAGGCCCTGAATATTCCAACATAGATGAAGGACAAGAAAAGACCCTAAAATCAACTATATAAAAATGAATGAGGTCCTTAAAGAGGAAATGAATAAATACCTTAAAGAAATTCAGGAAAACACAAACAATTGGAGGAAATTAACAAATCCCATAGAGAAAGCCAAGACAATACAAACAAAAAGTTGAAGGAAACAAATAAAACTGTTCGAGACCTAAAAATGGAAATAGAAGCAACAAAGAAAACACAAACTGAGAGAAATCTGGAAATGAAAAATTTAGGAATTCAAACAGTATCTACAGAGGCAAGCGTCACCAACAGAATATAAGAGAGAATCTTGGGCATTGAAGATACAATAGAAGAAATGGATACATCTGTCAAAGAAAATGTTAAATCTAAAAGAACTAAAAGAACTCTTGATGCAAATTTCCAGGAAATCTAGAAAACTTTGAAAAAAAAAAAAAACCAAGCCAAAGAATGATAGGAATAGAAGAAGGAGAAGAATCCCAGCTCAAGGGCCTAGAATATATTTTCAACAAAATCATAGAAGAAAACTTTCCTAATCTAAGGAAGGAGATGCCTATACAGGTAGAAGAAGCATACAGAAAACCAAACAGTTTGGACCAGAAAATAAAGACACTTGGCACATAATAATCAAAACACTAAATACACAAAACAAAGAAAGAATATTAAAAGCTGCAAGGGAAAAGACAAAGTTAATACATAAAGACAGACCTATGGAAATTACACCTGACTTCTCAAAGGAGATTCCAAAAGCAAGAAAGTCCTGGACAGATGTGCTGCAGATTCAAAGAGACCATAGATGCCAGCCCAGATTACTATGCCAGCAAAGCTTTCAATCACCTTAGATGGAGAAAATGGGATAATCTCTAATAAAGTCTAATTTAAACAATATCTATCCACAAATCCAGCCCTATAGACGGTGCTAGAGGGAAAACTCCAACCTAACAGGGTTAATTATACCCATTAAAACACAGGAAATAAATAATCTCATACCAGCAAAATCAAAAGAAGGGAAGCACACACACACACACACACACACACACACACACACACACACACAGACACTCACATACATACACCACCACCACCACTACCAACAACAAAATGACAGGAATTAACAATAATTGGTCATCAATATCAATGGACTCAATTCCCCAATAAAAAGAAACATACTAAAAGAATGGTTGTAAAAACAGTATCCATCCTTCTGCTACATCCAAGAAACACAACTCAACATCAAGGACAGACATTACAATCAAAAGATTGCAAAAAGATGTTCAAAGCAAATGGACCTAGAAGTATGCTGGTGTATCCATTTTAATATCTAACAAAATAGACTTCAAACCAAAACTTATCAAAAGAGATGGGGAAAGACACTACATACTCATCAAAGGAATAATCTGCCAAGATCATGTTTCAATTCTTTTTTTAAGCTATTTTTTTATTTATTAAATTTAATTTTACATATCAGCCACAGATTCCCTTGTTCTCCCCCTCTCGCCCCCCCCACCTTCTTCCCAGCCCACCCCCCATTCCCATCTCCTCCAGGGCAAAGACTCCCCTGAGGATTGAGTTCAACCTGGTAGATTCAGTCCAGGCAGGTCCAGTCCCCTCCTCTCAGGCTGAGCCAAGTGTCCCTGTATAAGCCCCAGGTTCCAAACAGCCAGCTCATGCAATGAGCACATGACCTGGTCCCACTGCCTGGATGCCTCCCAAACAGATCAAGCTAATCAACTGTCTCACTTATCCAGAGGGCCTGATCCAGTTGGGGGTTCCTCAGCTATTGGTTCATAGTTCATGTGTTTCCTTTCTTTTGGATATTTGTCCCTGTGCTTTTTCCAACCTTGGTCTCAACAATTCTCGCTCATGCAAACCCTCCTCTTTCTCACCAATTGGACTCCTGGAGCTCCACCTGGGGCCAGGCCGTGGATCTCTGCATCCAGTTCCCTCAGTCATTGGATGGGGTTTCTAGCACGGCAATTAGGATGTTTGGCCATCCTATCACCAGAGTAGGTCAGTTCCGGTTGTCTCTCGACCATTGCCAGTAGTCTATTGTGGGGGTATTTTTGTGGATTTCTGTGGATCTCTCTAGCATTTTGCTTCTTCCTATTCTCATATGGTCTTCATTTATCATGGTCTTTTATTCCTTGTTCTCCCTCTCTGTTCTTGATCCAGCTGGGGTCTCCCGCTCCCCTAAGCTCTCTTTCCCTCGACCTTGCCCTTCATTACTCCCACTCACGTCCATGTTGTTCATGTAGCTCTCATCCATTTCTCTGTCATTGGGCGATCCCTGTGTCTTTCTTGGGGTCCTGTTTTCTAGGTAGCCTCCCTGGAGTTGTGAGTAGCAGTCTAGTCATCTTTGTTTTACATCTAGTATCCTCCTATGAGTGAGTACATACCATGTTTGTCTTTCTGAGTCTGGGTTACCTCACTCAGAATGATTTTTTCTAGATCCATCCATTTGCCTGCAAACCTCATGATGTCATTGTTTTTCTCTGCTGAGTAGTATTCCATTGTGTATATGTACCACATTTTATTTATCCATTCTTCAGTTGAAGGGCATCTAGGTTGTTTCCAGGTTCTGGCTATTACAAACAATGCTGATATGAACATAGCTGAGCAAGTACCCTTGTGGTATGATTGAGCATTACTTAGGTATATGCCCAAGAGTGGTATAGCTGGATCTTGGGGAAGATTGATTCCCAATTTTCTAAGAAAGCACCATATTGATTTCCAAAGTGGCTGTACAAGCTTGCATTCCCACCAGCAATGGAGGAGAGTCCCCCTAGCTCCATATCCTCTCCAGCATAAGCTGTATTCAGTGTTTTTTATCTTAGCCATTCTGACAGGTGTAAGGTGGTATCTCAGAGTCATTTGATTTGCATTTCCCTGATGAATAGGGATGTTGAGAAATTCCTTAAATGTCTTTCAGCCATTTGAGTTTCCTCTGTTTCATGTTTCAATTCTTAAGATATATGCTCCAAAAACAAGGGTGCCCAACTTCATAAAAGAAACACTACAACCTAAATCACACATTGACCCTCACACATGATAGTGGAGAATTTTAGTACCTGATTTTTACCAACAGACAGGTCATCCAGACAAAAGCTAAACAGAAAAATACTGGAGCTAACAGATGTTATACCAAATGGACATAACAGATATTTACAGAACATTTAACCCAAACACAAAAGAATTTCACCCAAACACATCTCATGGAACTGTCTGGAAAATGGACCACATGCTCAGACACATAGCAAGTCTCAATAGATACAAGAAAATTGAAATAACTCCCTGCATCCTGTCAGACCACCACAGAGTAGAGCTGGATATCACCAACAACATAAACAACAGAAAGCATACAAACTCATGGAAATTGAGCCACTCCCTACCGAATAAGAAATGGGTCAAGACAGAAATAAAGAAAATGAAGACGTTCTATGATTCTATGAAAATGAATACACAGCATACCCAAACTCATGGGACACAATGAAAGTGGTGCTCAGAGGAAAGTTCACAGCCCTAAGTGCCTGCATAAAAAATTGGAGAGCTCTCATACCAGCAGTTAACACCACGCCTGACTATTCTAGAACAAAAAGAGTAATCACATCCAAGAGGAGCAGAGCGCAAGAAATAACCAAACTAATGGTGGAAATCAATAAAATACAAGGAGTCAGTGAGACAAAGAACTGGTTCTTTGAGAAGTCAATAGGATAGACAAATCCTTATTTAAACTAACTAAAATGCAGAGAAAGAATATTCAAATTAGTAAAGCCGTAAGTGAAAAAGAGGACTGAACAACAGACCCTAAGAAAATTCAGAGAATCATAAGGACATTCTTTAAAAATCTGTACTCCACCAAATTAGAAATATCTAAAAGAAATGTATAATTTTCTCCATATGTACTACTTACTAAAGTTAAATCAAGAGCAAATGAACAACGTAAATAAACCTGTAACCCCTAATGAAATAGAAACAGTCATTAAAAGTCTCCCAAACAAAAAAGCCAAGAGACCCATGGTTTTAGCACAGAGTTTTACCAGACTTTCAAAGAAGAGTTAATGCCAATAATCCTTAAATTATTCCACAAAAGAGAACAGAAAGACTATTGTCCAATTCATTTTATGGGGCCACAGTTATCCTGATACACAAACAACACAAAAACTCAACAAAGAAAGCGAATTACAGCCAATTTCCCCTTTGAACACAGATGCAAAAACACTCAATAAAATACTTGCACACCGAATCCAAGAACACACCAAAAAGATCATCCACCGTGATCAAAAAGGTTTTATCACAGAGATGCAATGATAGTTCAATATATGAAAATCAGTAAATGTGATGTACCATATAAACAAACTGAAAGATAAAAACCACATGATCATCACAGTTGATGCAGATAAGGCCTTTGAAAAAAATCCGACACCCATTCATGATAAAAGTCCTGGAGACATTATGGATCCAAGGGACATACTTAGACATGATAAAGGCATTTTGCATCAAGCCTATAGCTCACATCAAATTGAATGGAGAAAAACTCAAAGCAATTCCCCTAAAATCAGGAACAACACAAGCTTGTTGACTCTCTTTATACCTATTCAATATAGTACTTGAATTCTTCACTAGAGCAATATGACAAGAGAAGAAGATCAAGGGGATACATATTGCAAAAGAAGAAGTCAAAGTATCATCATTTGCAGATGATATTATAGTATACATAAGTGACCCTAAACATTCCACTAGGGAACTCCCACAGCTGATAATCACTTTCAGCAATGTAGCTAAATTCAGGATTAACTAAAAAAAAAAAAAAAAAAAAAAA
>CABHPP010116680.1:3942-23014 GCA_902168425.1 Peromyscus attwateri | reverse complement strand
CCTGTTCCTCTTACTTCCACATCAGTTCATCATCCTATTTTGCTCTCGCACCCACCCAAGACTTTTATATCCTACAACCACCTCCCACCCCTCTATAATCAGGGCCTTATTTAGACTTTCAAGTACTCTTCTGAAAATGTTCTCCTCCTGTCACCCTTGATTAGGTGTGACCTTGAGTTGGTCCAGGTTTGTCTCCCAGAGAAGAGGGAGTATACTTTAGCCCCTTCCTTCCAAAAGAGATGGATGACATGATGGAGGGGACCCACAAAGACTCTAATTCTTGGAGTGCTTTGAGATGTCGAAATTTAAAGACTGACATTCGGATGCTGGAGAGATGACTTAGCAGTTAAGAGCATTTGCTGGTGTGCCAGAGGACCAGAGTTCTGTGCTAGCCCCTGTCTCAGCTGGCTCACAGCTACCTGTAACTCCACCTGGAGGAAATTTAATGCCCTCTTCTGGCCTCCTCAGGTGCCACACACATGTGCAGATGCACACATACACATAATTAAAAATAAAAAATAGTGTCAGGAGTCATCGTGGTGGCTCACACTTTTAATCCTGGCATTCCAGAAACAGAAGCAGGCTGATCTCTGTGAGTTTGAGGACAGCTTGAGTTATGTAACATGTTCCAGGCCAGGCAGCCTTACATAGTGAGAATTTGCCTCAAAAAGTGGGAGTTTGGGGGGAAGTGGGTGCTGGAGAGATGGCTCAGTGGTTAAGAGCACTGGCTGCTCCTCCAGAGGACCCAGATTTGATTGAGAGCACCCACATGGTGGCCCACAACCATCTATAACTGCAGTTCCAGGGGACACAGTGCCCTCTTCTGGCCTCTTTGGGCACCAGGCATGCACCTGGTACACAGACATATGCAGGCAAAACACTCATACATTAAAAAAAAAAAAAAAAAACCTTGAAAGACTGGCAATATGACTCAGCAGGTAAAAACATTTGCTGCATAAATTTCGGCACCTGATTTCAATCCCTGGACCCTATGGGGTATTTCTACACATGCTCACACCATGGTTGGTGTATATGTGTATTCACACGCACGCAATAATACCAATAATAAGGTTTATAGGGCATAACAGTGCATGCCTTTAATATCAACACTCTGGAAACAGAGGCAGGTAGATCTCTGCAAGTTTGAGGCCAGCCTGATCTACATAGTGAGATCCAGGGTAACAAAGTGAGATCCTGTTAAAAAACAAGAATAGGGCTGGAGAGATGGCCCAGAGCACTGGCTGCTCTTTCAGAGGTCCTGAGTTCAATTCCCAGCAACCTCATGGTGACTCACAACCATCTATAATGAGATCTGGTGCTCTCTCCTGGCATGCAGGCAGAACACTATATACATAATAAAGAGATCTTTAAAAAAAAAAACTACAACCACACTTATTGTAGTGGCTTAGGCCTGAAATTTGAGCACTTGAGAAGATGAGGCAGAAAGACTGAGTTTGAGGCCAGTCTGTAGTACAGTGGGAGATCCTGTCTGAAAAATAGAATAAACAGCCGGGCGGTGGTGGCTCACGACTTTAATCCCAGCACTCAGGAAGCAGAGGCAGGCGGATCTCTGTGAGTTTGAGGCCAGCCTGCTCTACAGATCAAGATCTAGGACAGGCACCAAAACTACACAGAGAAACCCTGTCTCGAAAAGCCAAAAGAAAAGAAAAAAAAACCAAAAAGAAAAAAAAATAGAACAAACAAAAATCCTATTCCTGAGGAAGAGCTTCAGAGCTGCTATGGTTTTCTTCCCAATCTTTCTTTTTTTTTTCCCCCCCCCCCCCCCCAAGCTAGGGTTTTTCTGTAGCTTTGGCTGTCCTGGAACTCACTTTGTAGACCAGACTGGCCTCAAACTCATAGAGATCTGCCTGCCTCTGCCTCCCGAAGGCTGGGATTAAAGGTTTGCACCGTCACTGCCTGGCTTCCCAACTTTTCTTATTGTTTAAATTATGTCTCTGTGTGTCTTTGAGGGGGGTATATGTACATGTGTTCCGGTGCCAGCAGAGATCAGAGATGTCTTATCTCCTGGAGCTGGAGTTACAGATGGTTGTGACCCACAAAATGTGGACGCTGGGAACTGAACTTTGTCCTCTTCAAGAGCAGGGCATGCTCTTAACTGCTGAGTCATCTCTCTGGCCCCTGCACCTTTTCTTATTTTTATTTTGCAGTACTGGGACTTTGTACTTACTAGGCAAGTACTTTGTTACTGAGTCACATTCCCCAGCCCTGCTGTATTTTTTTTTTTTTTAAAAATTTTTTTTTTTTTTTTTTTTTTTTTTTTTTTTTTTTTTTTTTTTTTTTCCAGAGCTGAGGACCGAACCTAGGGCCTTGCGCTTGCTAGGCAAGCGCTCTACCACTGAGCTAAATCCCCAACCCCTGCTGTATGTTTTAATCCCGGTGGAGGAGAGATAGATTTTTCCTGTTTCCAGACAGCTGCCCTACATGTGTCTAGGGTACTGTTCTTTTGAGTTCCTATTGCTACATAACAAATTTCCACAAGGCTAGTGGGTTAAAATTGTATCAGGTTGCTGGGCGATGGTGGCGCAAGCCTTTAATCCCAGCACTTGGGAGGCAGAAGCAGGCAGATCTTTGTGAGTTCACGGCCAGCCTGGTCTCCAAAGCGAGTTCCAGGAAAGGCGCAAAGCTACACAGAGAAACCCTGTCTCAAAAAAAAAAAAAAAAAAAAAGTATCAGGTCTTGGGATGTACCTTAGGACAGTGCTTATCTCGCATGCATGAAGCCCTGGGTTTGATCTCTAGTACCACACAAACCAATGCCTTTTGTGCCAGCACTCCAAAGGTGGAGGCAGGAAAATCAGAAATTAAAGGTCATCTTTTTGCTTCAAGGCCTGTCTTATAAACAAACAAAACCCTATACACACATATCAATTATAATAAACGAGTAACTGTGTGCCAGTGTTATGTGACAAAACTTTCCCGGGGTAGACACAACACACATCTACTTACCCCAGATAGGGAAACCCACGACAGACCGAAGTATGGATACCACCGAAGTCCAGTTTGGTGAACCAATGAGGGGTACTTATAGGAGCGTGGGTAAGGAGTACTTACAGGAGCGTGGGTGAGGGGTGCTCACAGGAGCGTGGGTGAGGGGTACTTACAGGAGCAGAAGTGACTGGAAGACAGACGGCTGCATTACCAAGACCCACACCAGCTCACAACATCCGGGAAAACCGAGAGCACGCTGCACAGCCTGCAGACAGCTCAACAACTTGGAGAGTGTCCTTTCTGAGTGGTTTTGGTCTAAGCCCCTTCCAGGCTGTTAGACTGGTTTCTGCTTCTCTCAGGCAACTAACCGGTCTGGTCTTGAAGGGAGCAGGCAAAAGCACCTTGGCTTGAGTACTGCCATTTTGACTTCAGACTCCATTTTGCCTGTAGGGTGAAACAAAGTTCAGATTCTCAAGTCCTAGGGGAGCTGAGAACTGACCAACCTCCTCCTTCAACCATAGAAATAGTCCTTAGGCATCTTTAGTTCTTTAGAAACATTGTGGCTGTACCTAACAACAGAAGAAACAAATGAATCCGATTGGTTGGACTGAAAGGCTTACATTGTATATCAGTTGACAATAATGGAACATTCAAGGAAGCCCCTAATTTCTAAATCCTGAATGGTGAAAATTGTAACTAACTTGGCAACAAATGTTTGCAAATTTTATGCTTGTAAACCCTACTTCTGCCCCTACTAGGGGCTGTCAGGAGAAACAAGGCTCCCGAGTCCTTGTCTTACAACCCTGATCAATCAGTGACCCGCTTTGCTTATGTTGTGAACTATTAAAATCTTTGAAACCCATAAGTGTTGTCTCTCTCCTTCCTTGTGGAGCATAATGGGCTAGGTATAACAGTCTCAAGAGTTTTCATTGCAAGTTTTCTGATCTTCGGAAAGGGATTCCCAGTTTTTATTACTATGGCAGAGCAGCTCATAGTGAATCTGATCAGTTTCAGGAACTTCCTGAAGCTGTTTTGAGTTGTTTGTGTTCCTGATTAAGGAGCTTACCTACAGGAAATGTTTCAATCTAGGATTAAATTATTACACAACAATCAGTACCATAACTAGAGTTTCATCATTTTCATGTGCCAAAAATATAATTAATTTTTTTTTAAATATGCCACACTTTAGGTCACAAGTCTAGGCCATGTGACTAAGCCAGACTCTGTGTTTGGAGCCTTAGTGGATGAAATCAAAGTGTAGGCCTCTGAGACTTGGGATGCTCCTCCAAGCCCTCTGATTGTTGTTTGCAGAATTCTTCCTTTTGGCTGTAGAGCTGAGGTACTCACTGTCTCAATGACTTGTCTAGAGACCATTCTCACCTCTTCTCTTCAAGTCCTTGTCCCATGGTCCCCTCCATGTAAGCAACATTCCCTCACTGCAACCTCCCTTTCTCTGTGTCTCTGTCTCTGCTCTCTTTAAGGTTGGATATTAAGTTGCCCATGCAGTACTCTTGAACTTCTGGACTCATGTGGTCCTCCTGCCTCTCTCCAAGTCACTGGGCCTACAGGTACCCACTCCTGTGTCTACTCAAGCCTTCTCTTGCTTGGACTCGATAACGTCCTTGTCCCCAAACAGCTGGAGAAAGCCCTGCTCATGCTTGCATGACTAGACTAGGTCAGGCCCACCCAGTGATCTCTCCAAGATCACCAACCACAGGAGTCATAGATTCATAGCTCCACCACATTGGCCTAGGGAATTAAAATGAGATGAGAGGTTAGGCGTAGTAGTACATACCGGGGATACCTGGGAAGCTGAGACAGATGCACCCTGAGTTCTAGGATAACCTGGGCAACACAGGGAATTTAAGACCAACCTGTACATACTGAGACCCTGTTTCAGAAAAGAAGAAGAAAGAAGAAAAGGAGAAGCAGCCATGAGGGTCACTGGGTGTCTTAGGGTTTCTATTGCTGTGAAGAGACACCATGACCATGGCAACTCTTACAAAGGAAAACATTTAATTGGGGTAGCTCTCTTACAGTCAGAAGTTCAGTCCATTATCATCATGGTAGGACATGGTGGTATGCAGGCAGACATGGTGCTGGAGAAGTATCCCAGTGTCCTACATCTTGGCTTGCAGGAAGTGGTCTAAGACACTGGGCAGTATCTTGAGCATATATGAGACCTCAAAGCCCACCTCCACAGTGACACACTTCCTCCAAAAAGGTCACACCTACTCCAACAAAGCTACACCTCCTAGTAGTGCCACTCCCTTTGGGGGCCATTTTCTTTCAAACCACCACACTGGGGATCATAGATATTCTGTTACATGTTACACAAAGGGGGACATGAAAAAGAAACAGCAAATTAAGAGACTCTCTAAGGGCATACAGAAAACTGGAGATGGATCTGAAATGGTTAATTTTAATTTGTTAACCTGACACAATCTAGAATTACCTGGGAAGGGAGTCTCAGTGAGAAACTGTCTAGATCAGGTTGGCCAGTAGGTATGTCTGGGTGGCATTGTCTTGATTCCATTAATCGATGTGGGAAGATCCAGTCCCCTAGATAGCGTCACCTGTCACTTTGTTGCTGCCCAGTTATCTGAGGGAGACTCAGCTGGGAGACTGTCTTAATCAGATTGGTCTGTCAGCATGTTGGTGGGGCATTTTCTCAATTGCTAATCGATGTAGGACGACCCTCTTCACTGTGGGCAGTATGTCCCGAGGCAGGGGGATCTGGGCTGTATAGAAAAGCTAGCTGAGGATCTCTGTGACTTCGAGGCTAGCCTGGTCTACAGAATGAATTCCAGAACAGCCAGAGCTACACAGAGAAACTGTCTCAAAAAAGGAAGGAAAAAGAAAAGCTAGCTGAGCATGAAAGAGGGAGCAGGCCTGCCTCAGCCTTCCTGTGTGGTTCCTGCCTGCTGCCCTGACTCCCTCAGGGATGGATTATGACTGGAAGTAGGCGCGGAAATTAACCCTTTCTTCCCCAAGCTGATTTTGGTCAGGATGTTTGTTACAATGACAGACAGCAAACCAGAACACCCAGGGTAAAAGTGGGCAGCGCTATCCCTGTGTTTGGGTACTAGATTTTATATACATATGATATATATATATATATACATATAAATAGGTGTATATATGTATATATATGTGTGTGAGTGTGTGTTATATATAAAAGAGAATGTGAGCTGAATATCGCATGCATGAGTTAATTCAGTTTCTCTCTGCTCTGGACTGGGGATGCAGTGACTAGCACTTCACCTTGAATCCTGACTATAACCTAGAATTGTGATCTGAAATTAACCCTTACTCACCCAACTTGCTTTTCTTCTTCTTCTTCTTCTTCTTCTTCTTCTTCTTCTTCTTCTTTTTTGGTTTTTCAAGATGGAGTTTCTCTGTATAACAGCCCAGGCTGTCTTGGAACTCATTCTGTAAACCAGGCTGGCCTCGAACTCACAGAGATCCGCCTGCCTTTGCCTCTCGAGTGCTGGGATTAAAGGCGTGCGCCACCACCGCCCAGCCACCTGTTTCTTCAAAGCAAGAGGAAATGAAACTAAGACTTCACCAGTAGGATTGTCCCTAGCTTCAATGTGACCACTTTTCTTGTACGTATGTGCACTATATATAGTAGGAACAAGAGTAGGGATGGGCATGGACCAGTTAAACCCTGGTATGCTCTGTGGGAAAACAGAATCTGTTGGGGATAAAGAGTGGACACCAGCGGGGCCTGGTGGCACACGCCTTTAATCCCAGCACTCGGGAGGCGGATTTCTGTAAGCGCAAGGCCCCCTGGACTGCACAGTTAGTTCCAGGAAAGCCAGGGCTCTGTAGAGACAGCCTGTCTCAAAAGCATCAAAATAAAATTTAAAAAAAGGACACCAATTAATGGAGCAAGGATGAGACTTAAAGAATTAAAACATCAATGTCTGGGAAAGGACCCGACGATCTGAGTGGGACAAATCCAGTATCCTCAATACCCCAGTCACCGGGCCTAACAAAGCTGGCACCCCAAACCACTAGAGGGCGCCTGGCACACACGCCGCTTTATGGACAACAACTCAGGAACGTGTGGGGCTGACCAGAACATTCATACTGGGGTGGCCCTCTGGCATCCCCAAAGCCCTTCAGATCCAGGGAGTACCCAGCTTGACTAAAGGCCTTAAAAGCCCTGAGCTCTGTGTATTCACCTCCATCTAACTTTGGTCATGAACCAGACCTTGCCACCAGCCACTCATCTGTGTCTCGCCCTCTGCCGTGGTTGACTAATGAATGCCCCTGTCTCTATCAGCCACACCCTGCCTACCCTTCTTTTGAGCATTTAGCCCCTCCCCTTACACTCGGGTCCCTTAGTGATTTCTCCCCTGGGGACAGTCTCCACTTCTCAATGTACCAACAGGCAATGCAACCAGGTTCTTGGGCTACAGTCACCTGGGAGCAACCCCTTTTTAAACATTCGGTTTTTAGCTGCATGCTAGACTGTTTTTGATTCAGTCAGAAACGGTTGATTCTCAGGAAGCAGTGGAGCAGTTACAATAGTTAGAATAATTCCACCAGGAGACATTGCATGTAGTGCCACATGCTTGTAAACTCAGCAAATTTGGGAAGCTGAGGCAGAAAGGTCTTGAGTTCAAGGTCAGCCTGAGCTACTTTAAGATCTTGTCTCCCCACCACCACACATAAAGGAAAAGAAATGCCAAGAGGTAGACCAGGAACCCAAAGCATGTAAACATCAGAGACTCAAAATCAACATCAGCAGTGACGATGGGGCCAGTACTGAGGCACCTGACCCCCAGCTGTGGCCCTCCCACCACGAGTGAAGCAGGAAGGTACCTGAGGTCACTAGTCATGTATAAGGAAGTTAGCCAAGGAGCCAGAGGGGTGTGGCTGGAGAGGGCCAAGGAGCCCACAGGAAACCAGTGTTTTGAGTTCAAAAGAAAGGTAGGGAGCTGAGGGAGACAGGAGAGAAATACTGGGGGTGCTGTTTCCAGGTCCCATAGGCACCTGACTGTCCTCTCATGGAGTGGGCAAAGGTAGGGACACAGTTAGAATACTGAGTCCTTTTTCTCTTCTTCTCTTTCTTTCTTTCTTCCTTTCTTTCTTTCTTTCTTTCTTTCTTTCTTTCTTTCTTTCTTTCTTTCTTTTTTTCAGTGCTGAGGAGGGAACCCACAGCTTTGCTCATATTAGGCAAGTGCCTTACCACTGAGTGACAGCCCTGGCCTGTCACGTTCCTTTGGTGACTGGAACAGAATGACCAAGTACTGGTCAGGCTGGAAAGTGACAGGGGCTGCCGTTGTGATGAGCCAGCCCTGGTCTTTAAAGTGGGAGACAGAGCCAGAGAACCAGGAGGCACTTTCCCTGGGGAGGGACAGGCTCAACACCCCAAGGCATCCTGGGAGGCATATGGGTGTGGAGGCTGCAGCATCTGAGCAACCACCTGTGACCCCAATACCGCTCTGGCCAATTTTCAGACTTCACCTTAGAAACACATCCCAAATCCTATGCCAGATCCAAGCAACTTGCTGTCCGTTGTTACAGCTGATCAGTGCCAAAACCAAGGTCTTTTCAGGCCCCTTCAGTGCGCTGTAAGGTGCTCTGAAGAACACCTTCCACATTGACTCCTAAGCTCAAAGGCTCGCCTGGGGTTGGGTCACCAGCCATGGCCAGAGATAGCCAGGTGCCAGAGGAGTGTCCAGCTGGGTGCAGTGAGGAATCTGGAGGGGAAGTCATCACTATGTGTGAAATAAAAGATAAAGTGCAAGGTGACACATAATTTATGTTCTGTAGTCCAAATGTCAAGGTCCTGGAGTTTTGGCCAATGAGGAAGGAGGCGGCAAAATGAACCACTGAGTGGAGAACCGTGCAAAGGCAGAGAGTGGTATTAGCATGGCTTTGCCCTCACTCTAGCCCTCCAGGCTCTGGGTCCCTGCTGTTTGTTCCTGGAGGAGCTGCCCTTGCCACCAGGACATAAAGAGTTAACATCTGCCCGCCGCAGAGGCCGGGCAGAAGCAACAGCAGCAGTAGCTGTGTGCAGCCAGTAACTCAGGAGCTGAAATGTGAGAAGCTGGACGCCAGGGGCTGGCCTGGGAAAGGCTGAGAGCAGAGCTGGAGGAAGAGGGCTTCCCTGGCAGGAGCCAGAACTGGCTGCTCCAGCCTCTATTCTTTGGCCCGGGCCCTACCACACAGCTGCCCCTCCTGCCTCAAGCCGACTTCTCTAGCACCCACTCGGGGCAGTTCAGAGTCATGGCCAGTATCTAACCCTGTTGACCATGGGGCAACAGTTCTACACTGCAGATGTGTAACAGAGGCAATGGGCTGTGCTTCCCCCAAGACTGAAGAGGACAGGGACACCTCAAAGGTTCTGACCTCAGACCCAGCACTGAGGTCCCTGCATCCGGTGCAGAACTGAGACAAGGGAGATCTCCTGGGCAACCAAACCTCTTGTCACTCAAGAGAAACACGAGGATCCCAGGCCTGGGTGCCGGCATACCTTTGCACAAGGACACTGGACATGAGGCAAGAACCAACTAGAAGGTCAAGGTGCTAGGCATAGTTGAGCATTCGTCCCTATTCTCCCAGCTAATCCTGAAGCCAGTCCATGAACAGAGACTGTTGTTTATGACCCCAGTTTACAAATGGAAAACAGAGGTTCAGAAACCGAACACCGCAGTCAGACAGACAGCCGGCAAAACTTACTTGAAATTGGCCTTGCTTGACAGGTGAGCTCATATCACAGGGAAGCACAGGTCTTTGTGCTGAATCCGAGAAGGCAAGGAATAGGGGCTGTTGAGATGGCTTAGTGGTTAAGAGCACTGGCTGCTCTTCAGAGGTCCTGAGTTCAAACTCCAGCAACTTCATGGTGGCTCACAACCATCAATAATGGGATCTGATGTCCTCTTCTGGTGTGCAGGTGTACATGAAGACAGAGCACTCATATGTTAAAAAGTAATAATAATAAATTTTTAAAAAAGGCGGCAAAGAATGAAACACAGCAGTTCTGGAAGCCAGAAGTGGTCAGTGACAAACAGAAGAGCCTGGTATCTGTCCTTAAGAGCTGAGAACAGGGGCTGGAGAGATGGCTCAGCAGTTAAATGCACTGGCTGCTCTTCCAGAGGACCTGGGTTCAATTCCCAGCACCCACATGGCAGCTCACAACTGTCTATAACTCCAGTTCCAGGGGATCCAACACCCTCACACAGAGTATATGTGGGCAAAACACCAGCGCACATTAAATAAATAAATAAATCTTTTATTAAAAAAAAGAGAGAAAGAGAGAGAGAGAAAGAAAGAAAGAAAGAAAGAAAGAAAGAAAGAAAGAAAGAAAGAAAGAAAGAAAGAAAGAAAGAAAGAAAGAAAAGCCTGGGACCAAGATCTAGGGAGATGACTCCACACCAGGAGGGACCTCTCTCCCCGTCACATATCCCCTGGGGCAACACATTCTTTAATTTTTATTCTTTTAGACAGGTTCTCACGGGTCCCAGGTTGGCCTGAAACTCATTATGTAGCTGAGAATGACCTTGCATTTCTCATTCTTCTGTCTCCACTTGGGAACGGTTTAGAGGTGTGGGCCCTCACATCCAGTTTGTGTGCAATGCTGAGGATTGAACCCAAGGTTCTGTGCATGCTAAACCAAAAACTCTATCAGCTGAGCCACATCCCCAGCCCTGCAGATCACTTCTGAGCAGGTGACAAGCATCCTTCTATAGAGAGCATAATTATTTTTGAAGTCTGGGGTTAGCACGGTCCTGTTTGAAAACTCAGGGACATTTGCTGTGGGGTAGCACTCTGCCAAACAGTGCTGGAAATGACCAGAATTGCCACACTTGCTGTGGGGTAGCGCTCTACCAGTGTTGGAAATGACAGGAAATGTCTTCCTAGGCCTCACGGCCATCGTGAAGCAGACAACCTCAGCTCCAATGCCCGCCTACCTTGCTCTGTGACCTGACTCACTCACAGTAACATCACTTTCTTCCTTGTCTGGAGATAAGAGAATGCCAGCGGCTGTACTGCAAGGTTGCTGTGAACCTCTGCCTCCCAAGTACTGGGATCAGAGGCCTTCACCACCACCACCACCACCACCACCACCACCACCACCACCACCACCGGGCTGGACAGACGGCTCAGTTAGGAGCACTGGCTGCTCTTTCCGAGGACTTGGGTTCAGTTCCCAGCAAGTGCATGACAGCTCTCTGCCCTCTGTGACTTCAGTCCCGGGGAGCCAATGCCCTCTTCTGGCCTTCTCAGCATTACATGCATGTGGTGCACATAAACATCAAACAAAAGTCAATTTAAAAATTACAAAAAGAAGATTATAGGCAGCCGGGCGGTATGGTGCACACCTTTAATCACAGCACTCAGGAGGCAGGCAGATCCCTGAGTTCGAGGCCAGCCTGGTCTATTGAGCGAGTTTCAGGATGGCCAGTGCTAACACAGTGCTAAAACCTTACCTTGAAAAACCAAAACCAAAACCAAACCAAGCCAAAAACTAAGCTGCAGCCAAAACTCTCTCAGTCCCCAACCTTCCTACTCTGGTGGAGATTACTTGAATCAGGGTCTCCCCAGACAGCCCAGCCTGACCTCAGCTTCCAATGTGGTGTCATCATTCTCCCTCTCCTGGGGACTGAACCTAGGAACTCATGTTTGCTCTCCATTACTCTGCCATTGAGCTATATTCCCAACTCCAGACCCCTTTTAAAGCCAGGCTTTTGCTAAGTTATTCGGGTTGACTTGGAGCTCAGGAAGCCTTCAACCTCCTTCCTCAGATGACTGTGGATTGCAGGCATCTGCCAGTGGGTCCTTCTAAGATCTACTTCTTTTTTTGAATCGTGTGTGTGTGTGTGTGTGTGTGTGTGTGTGTGTGTGTGATGTGTGGTACATGCACATGAGTATGTGGGTGAATGTGCCCATGTGTAGGCCAGAGCAAGATATCAGGTATCTTGACCTATTAATTTTCACCTCATTGCCTTAAGACAGACTTTCTCTTTGAACTTGAAGGAAGCTTGAGGTTTTGCCTAGGTTGGCTGGCCACTGAGCTCTTGGGCTCCATCTGTCTGCCCCAGAATGCTGAGATAACAGGCACACTCAACTATGCCCAACGTTATACTCAGGTGCTGGGGATTTGAACTCGGGTCCACATGCACCATATGTTAGTCATGTTAGTCACCATATGTTAGAGGAACAGAACCCATAGAATAAATTTTAAAAGGAGATTTATTAGATTGGCAGTTCACACGGTACAGTCTGGGTAATCCAACAATGGCTGTGTCTATACTGGAAAGGCCGAGAATCCCGTTGCTGTTCATTCAGTCCATGAGGCTGTTAAAAGCCTGGAGGATTCGCTGGGTGATGGTGGCACACGCCTTTAATCCCAGCACTCAGGAGGCAGAGACAGGCGGATCTCTGTAAGTTCGAGGCCAGCCTGGTCTACAGAGCGAGATCCAGGACAGGCACCAAAACTACACGGAGAAACCCTGTCTCAAAAAAAAAAAAAAAAAAGCCTGGAGGATTCCTGGAGAGCCACTGGTTTTCAGTCCACAGTGGAAGCCTGAAGAAGCCGAGTTCTGGTGTCAGTGAAGGAATGTGGTAGCATCGAGGATGGAACAGATGGGCCCAGACACAAAGGCAGTGAGGCGGAAAGAAAGCTTCTCCCTTACACACCTCCTATTATCTAAACTGCAGCAGAAGACTCCACCCACAATTGGGTGCATCTTCCCAGTCAACCTACTTTATCAAACAGTCTCTCACAAGTGTGCGCATCAGTTATCTCTGAGTTGATTCTGGATCAATTGACAACCAAGATTAACAATTACACAGAGGAAGGGCTCTCATCCACTGAGCGGTCTTCCAAGTTCCCTTTCCTCCTTTTTTGTTGTTGTTTGCTTTTTGCTTTGCTGAGGATGGAACTCAGGGCCAGGCAAGCTAGAAGTCCAGCTTCCAGGTCAGTATTTTAAAGATGTATTTATTTGCCCAGCAGTGGTGGTGCATGCCTTTAATCCCAGCACTCAGGAGACAGAGGCAGGTGGATCTCTGTGAGTTCGAGACTAGCCTGGTCTACAGAGAGAGTTCCAGGACAGTCAGGGCTACCCAGAGAAACCTGTCTCGAAAAACAACAACAACAACAAAAAGATGTGTATGACATTTGCCTGCATGTATGTATGTGTACCATATGCATTCCCGGTGCCCTCAAAGATCAGAGGGCACTGGGACCTTCTGGAGCTGGAGTCACAATGGTTGTGAATGCAGGGGCTGAACCTGGGTCCTCTGCAGAGCAGCAAATGCTCTTAACCACTGAGCTATCTCTCTAGGCCCCAGGCCAGTATTAAAAAAGCACTTTAAAAGTTTAGAAATGTGGTGTCGTAACAATGTCCTCCAATGCCTGGGCAGTTTAAAGAACAGACCAGCTAAACACACACACACACACACACACATACACATATATATTTGAGAGCCAGGTGATTGTGGTACACACCTTTAATCCTAGCACTTAGGAGGCAGAGACAGGCAGAGATCTCTGAGTTTGAGGCTAGCCTGGTCTACAGAGTGAGTTCCAGCACATCCAGGGCTACACAGAGAAACCTTGTCTCAAAAAACAAAAACAAACGAACAAAATCGATACCCAGAAGAGGAATGAACAGGATGGATCTGGCAAACCCCAAAGAGACTAGTATCTAATGTCCATGCACTGGGGATGTGGCTGAGTGACCAAATGGCTGCCGTGTTGACTGCTCCAGTGTCCCCATTAAGGTCCAAACAGACAAAGTGAACGCAGGGCCAGCAATGGAGCCAATATTAAGCACAAGTGTGAATGGTTATAGAAAGACTTTCCTGAGGAAGGAAGTGAGCACTGGGAGCGGGAGGAAGGACTTGGTTGGGATGCTGGGATAGGCTAGCACCCTTGCACCTGAAGCATCTCAGAGATGTGACAAGGACAAGGGCTAGCAAAGGTGAAAATCACTGAGGCCAGGGGCTGAGAGTACTATTTGTTTGTTTGTTTTTCTTTTTTGTTTTGTTTTTTGAGACAGGGTTTCTCTGTGTAGCCCTGGCTGTTCTGGAACTCACTCTGTAGCCCAGGCTGGCCTCAGACTCACAGAGATTCACCTGCCTCTGTTTCCCAAGTGCCAGGATTAAAGGCGTGCGCCACCACCTACCAGTATGAGTACTGCTCTTACAGAGGACCCAGCTCAGATGACTCACAACTGCCTGTAACTTCAGTTCTGGGAGATCCAATGCCTTAGGCTTCTTTGGGCTCCTGCACTCATGTGCACACACATACCCACAGACATACACATAATTTAAAATAAAATAATATTTTAAAAAGATTTATTCATTTTGTTTTATGTATATGAGTGTTTTGTCTGCATGTATGTATGTGCACCATGTGTGTGCCTGGTACCTTTGGAAGTCAAAAGAGGGTGTCAGAGCCCCTAGAATTGCAGTTATGAAGGTTGTGAGCCATCCTGTGGGTGCTGGGAACTGACAGGGTCTCTTCAAGGGCAGTAGGTGCTAAGCCTTAGCCAGTGAACCATCTCTCCAGCCCCTCAGGGGAAAAAAAATGTCACTGAGCTCAGAGACAGCATGCTCCTTCGAACACTCTACCTACCTTCAGCAAATTCTCGGAGGGCTCTGCTTCAGGATTTCAAAACAGCAAAACCAGAAAGCCCATTATTTTGTAATTAAAACAGAAATACAAACAAAACAAGACTTAGAAGAAGCCTGTCCTTTTTACTCCTTGAAGCTGTAGACCAGTGGTTCTCTACCAGAGTTGTGACCCTAAGGGGTCACATATCAGATATTTACATTACGATTCATAACAGTAGCAAAATTACAGTTATGAAGTAGCAACAAACATAATTTTATGGTTGGGGTCATCACAACATGAGGGACTGTGTTAAGGAGTCGCAACATTAGGAAGGTTGAGAAACATTGCTTTAGAAACTCTTTACTGGGCATCCAAGAGGTTCCGCTTGGGTGCTGAGTCAGAAGTCCCAGGCCCTGGAGCATCCTCCCCTTTCTGACCTACCACCAGCCTCAGGTGTCCAGGAGGGAAGGCCCAGACAGCCTGAATGCTGACTCAGTGACCACACGTGCATCTGATGCGGAAGGGGCTTGAGGGCAGCAGCTCCCGAGGACTCCAGGTGGAGCCCCCAGCCTGCAGGCTCTGCAGCTGAGGTGCACAAGCTGGGACTGATGCTCCTCTTCTCCCACCCATTTCCTGCCCACTGCTTCCATCAGCTTTCCCCCTGGGGAGTCAGACGATACAAAACTCGTGGGATATTCAAAAGGAAGCTGAGCTGGGCCTGGTGACGCATGCCATGTGCCACCCCAGCTGAAGCGTGAGGACCTCAAGTCCAAGCCAGCCCAGGCTACTTATTGAGGCCTTGTTTCAGAATAAAAAGTAAACAGAGGACTTCGTAGGGTCTGGAGTTAGAGCTCGGTTGGTAGAATGCTTACTGTTGGGAGAATTCCCACAGAGCTACACCTGTTTTGATTCTGAGCGTTAGCACTTAGCTTTAATCTGCCTTTTGTGATTGCTACCTTTGGTTTTCCGGTACCTTCTATGTGAAACTTGTCTGAGAGTTTCCTGAAGGTGCAAAGCCTATGCAAATTTGGTTGAGGAAGAGCCTGGAACACTGTAGGCATTCTTCGGCTTAGAATTTGCATTTGGCATTGTCTCTTTGGGGAGGTGCTGGGGTACGAAGATTAACTCGGTAAAAGATGTAAATTGAGAACAAAAGGGCCCTTTGCTAAGCTACAGTGGACCAGTCTGTAGAGACGGATTCCCCCCTGCAGCTAGGAAAGGCTAAAATCATCCTTGGGGTGCCTCTGTCTCTTGATTCCATGGACCCATGTGAATACTCACACCCGGTATACCACAGCTTGCCTAGCAAGCGTGAAGCCCTGGGTCTGATCCTGAACACAGCATAAACTGGGTATGACAGCACACACTTACCATCCCAGACTACCTTGAACACTGATCCTCCTGGCTTCACTTCTCATGGCTGTACAGTGAATTTGAGGCCAGCCTGGGCTACATGAAACCCTGCCTTAATTTACAAAAGGAGATGGGGCCAGGGGATATCACTGAGTGGTAGAGTGCCTGCCTGTCTCTAAGGCACAAGACCCTGGGTTCAATGCCCAGTACTGAGAAAAAAAGAAAAGAAAAAAAAAAAGTAGGGGCTAGAAAGATGGTTCGGTGGTTAAGAGAGCTTGCTGCGCTTGCAGAGGACGCTAGTTTAGTTCCCAGCACCTACGCTGGGCAATTTATAACTGCCTGTAACTCCAGCTCCAGATCTATGCCCTCCTCTGGCCTCTTTGGACATCTGAACTTATACATATACACCCTCTCCCATATACATAACTAAAAATTAAATAAAATCTTAGAAAAAAGCATAGGGGCCGGAGAGCTGGCTCTGTAGTTAAGAGCACTGGCTGCTGTTGCAGAGGACCCAGGTTCAAGTCTCAGCACTCACACAGCAGTTTAAAACCATCTGTAACTCCATTTCCAGGGGCTCCACCCCGGCTCCCTAGGACAACAAGCACACGTATGATACGAAGACATACATGCAGACAGAACAGCACACACATTAGAAAGATTAAAAAACAACAGAAAGAGGGCTGCCACTGGTGTACGTACACTCCAGAACAGAAGCACATGTAGCATGAATCTTAACAGTTCTTATTAATAAAGACAAACCTGAGGCCAGTTATTGGGGTGAACACTGGAAGATCAGAGAGACAGAACAAGCCACAGCTACCTCACCTCGCCAGTTCCTCAGCTGATCTTGTTTCCTCAGACTGGAAGCCTTTGAATCCTCATCCGAATGGGTCTCAGCTGAACTGTTGCTCAAAAGCCTAAAAGCTTAACCAGCCAAATGCTTCTAGTTTCTGGTCCTCACGCCTTATATATCTTTCTGCTTTCTGCCTCACTCCCTGGGATTAAAGGCTCGCTTTCTGGGATTAAAGGCGTGTGTCACCATGCCTGGTCATTTCCAATGTGGCCTTGAACTCACAGAGATCCAGAGGGATTTCTACCTCTGGAGTGCTAGGATTAAAGGTGTGAGTGCCACCATTTTCTAGCCTTTGTATCTAGTGGCTGTTCTGTCTCTGACCCCAGATAAGTTTATTAGGGTGCACAATATTTTGGAGAACACAATACCACCTCAAGCACATCCTTGCAGACTGTATACAACCCAGATGTAAGTCAGGGAGAGAAAGCCAAACATTAGTTTTCACTGGGTCTCCTCTGGGCCAAGCATATGCCAAGAAATCTGGATGCACTGTCTCATTCAATCCTTAAGAGAATCCCAGGAAATATCATGGACGAAGAAAGTGAGCTAAGAACTTAAGTCAGGGACTTAGCTGAAGGTATAGCAGCGTGGTAGAAAAACAGCTCACAGTTGGGCACAGTGCTGGGTACAGGCTCCTGTAGCCAGTCCCATGGCAGCAGCTAACAGAGTTGGGTGTCACTCATGGAGGCCCTACTCCCACTTTCCTGCTGTCATTCTCCAGGTGATGCCAGCTTTTACCCTAGAGTGAGCTTCTGATGCCCACAGCAGTCCAATCACCTGCTTGGAGAACCTTCCAGGCATGAGTTAGGGGCTGGCTCAAGCTAAGGAGAGGCCAGCCTGGGATCTTGCTGGAAGCCATTGAAATCTGCAGACGTGTGACGTCACAGCCTCCCCTTCGGTAGTGCTGGAAGGAGAGCAAAGCAAGCGCAGAAACCAGCCTGTCTCAGGCTCTCCTGATCTCTTGTCCCCTCCCGAGGCTGTCCCAGTAGAGACTCTAGTGGTAGCTCTGTGGCTGGGACAAGGTCTTTCTCCCATGCCTGGTGGCGTCAGCAGCCTAGCATTCCTCTCCTAGAGCAGCCCCAGTGTTCTATTGACCTTCACAGCTCGTATCACTTGCAGAAATCCTTTCTCCTCCTGGAATTCAGCTTCCAGATGTCAGATTCAAGGCAGTGGACAGCAGCAGAGGCCCACGTTCTCCCCCCAAGAGTCAATCAGCCACATTCCAGAGGTGCAAAGGCAGAGGACGGCATGAGGCAGCCTGGGGCTGCAGTCTTCCTCTGCAAACCCAGCAGCCTCAGTGCCTTCTCTCTTGCCGCTTTGGGTTTGCATTCTACTGGCACCGGAAGACACCGAAAGCCACTGAGCTGCGAGACTCCTTGATTTGCTTGTATGACCCACCTCCAACAATGTCAATATACGTGAGCTTGAAGATTCTTTTTAACATGTACTAACTGAGCACCTACTATGTGGAGAACAGAATAAATATAAAGTCGTGTGATGCATAATGTGGGTAGTGGGACCTGAACCTGGGTCCTCTGAAAGGGCAATATGTATTCTTACAGAGTTACTTCACCAGCCAATATGAATTTAATTTTAAGGTTTATTTATGTATTTTATGTAGAGTGCTCTGTCTGCATGTGCACCTGCACACCAGAAGAGGGCATCGGATCCCATCATAGATGGTTGTGAGCCACGGTGTGGGTGCTGAGAATTGAACTCAGGACCTCTGGAAGAGCAGCCAAGGCACTTTTTTTAATTTTTGTTTTTGGAGATAGGATTTCTCTGTGCAGCCCTGGTAGAACTGGAACTCGCTCTGTAAACTAGGCTGGCCTTGAACTCAGAGATCCACCTGCCTCTGCTGGGATTAAAGGTGTTCACCACTTCTGACAGCCACGGCTCTTAACTGCTGAGTCATCCCACCAGCCCCCTGAATCATTTTCTTTGAGTTTCAGTGAGACAATTCCTAAGCCATGGAATGCACACTTTGCAATTATAACACTATAGGATTCAGTGGTTTGCCAACATACTCACAGTATTTGTGTCCACAATCTATTTTGGAACATTTTTCATCATCCCCAAGAGATAGTCTAGACTCCACCTGTAATCCTAGCATTCAAGAGGCAGAGGCAGGATGATTACTTTGAGTCTAACTAATTTAACTAGTTACTTTGAGTTTGACTAATATTAACTAACAATAATTGTGTTAGAATACAAATGAAACCAAACTCATATTCTAGGTAGATCTCTGAGTTCAAGGCCAGCCTGGTTTACAGAGTGAGTTCCAGGACACTCAGGGCTACACAGAGAAACCCTGTCTCAAAAAAAAAAAAAAAAAAA
>CABHPP010116677.1:30424-35212 GCA_902168425.1 Peromyscus attwateri | reverse complement strand
GTGTGTGTGTGTGTGTGTGTGTGTGTGTGTGTGTGTGTGTGTGTGTATTGGGGAGGCGGGTGCTCAAGGAGGCAGGAAGAAGGTATCTGAGCCTCTGGAGCTGCAGTTACAAGTGGTTGTGAACCCTCTGATATGGATGCTGGGAACTGAACCCTGGTCCTCTGCAAGAGCAGCAAGCCTCCTACCTCCTGGACTGTCTCTCCGGCCTGTGTCACACTGTTTTACCTTTTTGGTCCACAGTATCTTTTTTATAGCTGAGAAGACATAGGCTTGAAGAAACAATTCCCCCGAGTCCTGTAGCTTTACAAATGTGAATGCTGAGGCTCCGTCTCTGTGGTCTGATCTCCGTCCTTTTCACTTGTCAATGCTAAATGGTTTTCGTTTGTCTTTTCTTCTCCCTGATGAGAACCTTCCTGTGTTCTTGGGTTCTGAGAGACTGAACACTCTCAACCCCACAGCCGTTTACAGATTGTGAAAGCGGGGGAGTTAGATAGCAGGACCAGGCTGTTTGCTCCCCTCCTTATTGAGACAAGCCCCCAGAGAACCAGGGCTGACCTCATGCTGATGATGTCGCAGCAGATGACCTTGAACTTCTGGTCACCAGTCTCCTCCTAAGTGTTGTGATTGCAAGCTTGTGGCACCACACGTAGTTTACATTAAGGGTTGAACCCTGGACTTCGTGAATGCTGGAGAAGCATTCTACTATCTGAGCCCCTTCCAGCTACATCCTCAATCCCTTTTTATCAACCTAACCTATCAAGTTCTACCTGACGTCCTGCTCCATGTCACCCCCAACAGCCTCTTGCCTTGCTGCGGCATGCAGTTTGGGACAGGACTGCTATTTTCATTGCCCAGATGTGGCATCTGGGGCTCAGAGTTTAAATCTTAGATCATATCTAGCTGGTGACTTGAGAAGAGGGCAGCTGCTCTGTCCTGCCTGGTCAAACATTATCCTTGTACCGACCTTCCCTGCAGACACTCCATTGAGAGGACCAGAATACTGTATAAGTTAAGACAGGGTCTAGAACCAGAGATGAAGCTGAAATTGAAGACACTGTTTTGTTGTTTAACTGCTTGGACCCTGTGGAGTTTGGAGGAGGACAAAGGAGTAACCCAATGCTTTCCATCTGACTTGAACACCAATTGACAACCTCAAAAATTAGAACCAAGCATGGTGGGATATGTGTGTAATCTCAGTGTTCAGGAGGTTGGGAATTTTGAATTTGGGGTCAGCCTGGGCTACATAGTAAGACCCTATCTAAAAAAATACAAGCAAACAAAAAAATCTGGTAAGATGACTCAGTTAATGGTTAAAGGCACATGTCACACTGGCCTGATGACCTGAGATTAGTCCCTGGAACCCATGTAAAAGTAGGAAGGAACGGACTCCACAAAGTTGTTCTCTGACCTCCACACACATATCTCTTATATACATACATACACACACACACACACACACACACACACACACACACACATACACACACACACACACACACACACACACACATCAACAATAATAATACATAAAATTTTAAAAGAAAAGGAAATAAAATTTGAATTCTGAGGCACACCCAGATATTTCTGCACCTGGCTGGATCCAGAAGTATTTATGCCAGAAGTGACACTTTGGGGCGCCTTTATTTTCTCCACCATATTGATACCTTCAAGTCCCCAGTACCATTCCGCCCTGTGTAACCAGGCTCTTTGTTCAACAAACTTCCCTGGGACCCTGTATGCTAAGCTCCTGAAGAGAAGAGGAATGAGAGAACTGTCATCTCTCAGACCCAAGGCTCTTGGTAACAAAATGCCATGAGTCTGTTATGAAATATAGTCTAGCCAGCTTTCCATAAGTGACCTTATCTATATAAAGTAATTATTTTAGTATTGCATGTCTTTCTCTTAACAACACTATATAGTAGAAGTTAACTTCTTTTTGCCTCCCTCCTTACCCCTTCCCACTCCTCCCCCCACCACTTCTCCCCTTCCTCTTCCTCCCCCCTCCCCTTCCCTCCCTGTTTTCTTTTTCCTTTTGGAATGTTCTGGTTTTTTGTTTGTTTGTTTGTTTCCTTTATAAAACTTTTAAGAGACAAAAGGGGAAAGTTGACATATCTCCGAAGCCATGGGGTTTTCTCTTTCTTTTCCAATGACCCCCCACTGCAAGTTGAGGACTCCTGCAGATCTCCGCTCTTAGTACTCCATTCTTTGTTGTTCTCTGATTATTACAGATGTTTGCCTCCCGTGTGCCATCTCCTCAGCCTGTGTCCCTGTACCTATTCTGTACTTGTAACTTGTCTTCTAGTCCACCATACTTCCCCTTCAAAACAAAATCTGTGTGTTCACAACACAAAGAGAGGGGTCACCTCAAGGGAGCCTCCAGTCTCCCATTCTCAGTGAAAGGGAGGCAAGGGTGCTCCAGAGGACACTTCTTCCACTTCCCCTTATAAAAGGGCTTGCCTGTCTCCTCTTACCATTGTGCCGAACAGAACAATGTCACAACTGTGTGCCTGCTTTGAAAGTATCCATTGTCATTCTTTATAAGACAAATCTGTTCACAGTCAGTTTTTCAAAAAACTGATTTGTCTTATAAAGGATGACAATCCTATTACATTCTATTACATTTGTTTATTTATTATGTGTGTGTACACATGCATGTCATGCCATGGTGCATGTGTGAAGGTCAGAGGACAACTTGTGGGAGTCAGTTCTCTCCTCCCACTGTGTGGGTACTGGGATTGAATTCAGATGGCCAGCCTTGGTCACAAGCATCTGAGCCATCTCTGTGGCTCTATAAGCAATTCTTAAAATAGAATTTTTTTAAAAAATGATAGCACAGCCCAGAAACCCAATGCGGGCCATTTGTATCAACAGGCATGCCCCCCTTTCTTTATAGCATCCTTGATTCAAATGTCCAGGTATCTTGGCTTATCCTGGTTGAGGCACCCTGGGGCCATGTGCAAGCCACCATCCTAATGGAGTGTGTTTTAATTGTTCATCATCTGCTTTGTTTCCCGTGTCCAGATGTGGGCCCCTTGACATGTAAGTTCAGATGGGAAAGATGTTGAAGTGCCCACTTTTCCTTGTGAACTCAGCAATGTGGCCTTGAGTGGGCAGAACTCCTAAATCTTATTGTCAGGTACCTTCTTGTTAGGAGATGCACTCTTTTCAGAGGAATGGCCTGACAGATTAAGGACATTGTTCTCTGGTACACAGTATAGTTAGAATCTGTGACTGTCAAAGTAACAGTCCACAACCAGTCATTAGAGTTTCTTGAAAGAAGTCAAAATTGGCACCTGAGCTATTATTAACACTTAAGCAACTTAGAGTAACACCAAACACATAATTCATTTAAATTCTGTCTGGCTTATAGTATAGTCTCCTGTTTTTCCACTCAGTACTCCTTTGAAAAGTTGGAGGCATTTAAACGTTTATATAGTCTCGAAATCATTTCTCTTTAGGTTTATATAAAGGATGTCTTTTGCCGTATGTGCAGTACACATGAATTTCTTCTTTTTGCCTTTTGGAATGTTGGAATGTGGGGCTACTTTTTTGTTTTGTTTTGTTTTACAAATTGATTATTGAAAAAGAAAGGAAGAGAGTGAGAGACTAAGAAAGAAAGCGAGAAAAGGAATTACGTCCTGTTCTACTGTTCCTCTTCTGTTAGGACATTTCCTACCCCCTTCATAGGAGTGCTAAGAACAAAGCCGAGTCCTCTTGACCTGTCAACTTGAAAAGGCTAGAAGTATGCTAGACTCAGAAAGGACAAGGTGAAAAGAAGCTGGAAATTAGCGGCACCCAGTTGAATCAGTGAATGGATCCAGACGCAGAGCCAGCCTGTCAAGAAGAGTGAAAAAGCATTTCCCCAGAATCCCAGGATTCTTTTTTTTAAGTAGGGGACACGATTGTCATTCAGAAAACCCCAGGCTGTTCTGAAAACAGACAAAAATCAATAGCCCACTTGTTGAGGATAAGTGAATTAGCCTGTGCTGAAAGTTAGCCCGTACCTGAGCACTTGCACCAGAGGGTTTGTCGGGTAGAGAAGACAATTGGAAAGACCGTCCTTACTTGTCCTCCGTGGTAACCGTGGCTGATGAATTGTGTCCAGTGGCCATTTTGTGCAGGACTAATGGGCAGACTGTGTTTGTTTTTGTCTGTCTGCCCGTGACCTGGCAAACTGAATAGAGTTCTCCCTCAGAACAGTCATTGTTCTTGTGACAGGGCGGCAGAAATGTGTTGAGAATGGGGAGCAGGCAGTATGATGAGCAGTTTTGGTTTAAGTCGTTAAGATATGAAGTAATGCAACATGAAGTAAATAAAGCAACTAATAACGTATTTAATATCATATTATAAAATCATATAACCAAGTGTGGTGGCTCACACTTGAAATCATAGTATCCTGAGTTTGAGGCCAGCCTGGGTGCTTTAGCTATACCTTCTTTCACATATATGTACAAAAATATCATACTGAAGTTTTTATTAAAGATTTTTGTATTTTATAAAAAAAATACTAATATCAAAAATAGTATATAAATGTAGTTTTTCTTTTAAGTAGGGTCTCAGTCTGCAGCCCTAGGTGTCCTAGGACTCACTCTGTCAACCAAGCTGGCCTTGAACCCAAAGAGATCTTCCTGCCTCTGCCTCCTGAGTGCTGAGATTAAAGGTGAGCACCACTTGCCTGATTTATCCAATGCAGTTATAAAAACAGTGACTCCCTTGGGCCATCAAGATGGTTTAGCTGCCAAGTTTGCTAAAATGAATTTGTTCCCTGGGACTTAGATGGTAGGAGGA